>PVIH01012009.1:0-65760 GCA_004025045.1 Sigmodon hispidus
TTTCAGGTGCCTTTCAGCCATTCGTAGTTCCTCTGCTGAGAATTCCCTTTTTAGATCTGAACCCCATTTTTTGATAGGGTTATTCAAGGTTTTGGGATCTAAATTCTTGAGCTCTTTATATATCTTAGAGATCAGTCCTCTATAACTTGTAGGGTTGGTGAAAATCTTTTCCCATTCTGTAGGCTGGCGTTTTGTCCTAATACCCCACTTTCAACCCTGGATAGATCAACCAGACAGAGACTCAACAGAGAAATAAGGAGTCTAAAAAAGGTTATGATGCATATGGATTTAATAGATATCTATAGAAGCTTCCACCTAAATGCAAAGGAATATACATATTTCTCAGCTCCTCATCGAACGTTCTCTAAAACTGACCACATAATTGGACATAAAGCAACTATCAACAGACACAAAAAATGAAAATAATTCCTTGTAACATATTGGACCACCAGGGCCTAAAGTTAGAGTTCAACAACATCAAAAATCAAAGAAAGCCCACTAACTCATGGTAACTAAATATCACTCAGCTGAACCACCTCTGGGTCAAGGAAGAAATTAAGAAAGAAATCAAAGTCTTCTTAGAATTTAATGAAAATGAATCCACAATGTACAAAAACTTGTTGGACATGATGAAAGAAGTCTTCAGAGGAAAATTTATAGAGCTAGATGCCTATATGAAAAACATAGAGAAATCTCACACTAGAAACCTAACAGCTCAGCTGAAAGCCTTAGAACAATTAGAATCAAACACCTAGAAGGAGTAGAAGGCAGGAAATAATCAAACTTAGAGCAGAAATCAATAAAATTGAAACAAAAATAACAATATAAAGAATCAATGATTCAAAGATTTGGTTCTTTGAGGAAGTCAACAAGATAGATAAGCCCTTATCCAAACTAATCAAAAAGCAGAGAGAGATTGTCCAAATCAACAAAATCAGTAATGAAAAGGGGGGCATAACAACAGACCCACAGAAAATCCAGAGAATTATCAGATCATACTTTGAAAATCTATACTCCACAAAAATGGAAAATCTAGAAAAAATGGACAGCTTTCTGGACAGGTACCATTTACCAAAATTTAATGAAGAACAGAATAATTACATAAACAGGCCTAGAACCCTTAAGGCAATTGAAGCTGTCATTAAAAGCCTCCCCCAATATAAAAGCCCAGATCCAGATGGTTTCAGTGTAGAATTCTACATTCATCGAAGAATTACTACAATTTCTCCTCAAACTATTTCACACAGTAGAAACTGAAGGAATGTGGCCAAATTCCTTTTATGAGGCCATAATTACCCTAATACACAAGCCACTCAAAGACACAACAAAGGAGAATTACAGACCAATTATCCTCATGAATATTAATGCTAAAATTCTCAACAAAATTTTGGCAAACTGTATACAACAATATATAAAAAACATCATCCACCATGACTCAGTAGGATTCATCCCAAAAAATGCAGGGTTGGTTTAACATACGAAAAAGAGTAAACATTATCCATCATTTAAACAAACTAAAGTAACACAACCATATGATCATATTCTTAGATGCTGAAAAATCCTTTGACAAAATCCAAAACTCCTTTATGATAAATACTCTGGAGGAAACAGGAATACAGGGACAATATCTCAATAAAATAAAGGCGATTTACAAGAAGACAACAGCCAGCATCAAACTTAATGGAGAAAAACTCAAAGCAATCCCGCTAAAATCAGGAACTAGACAAGGATGTCCTCTCTTCCATAATCTATTCAATATAGTTCTCCAAGTTTTAGCTAAAGCAGTAAGAGAATGAAAGGAGATTAAGGGATACAAATTGGAAAAGAAGTGAAACTATCTCTATTTGCAGATGATATGATTGTATATATAAGTAACTCACAAAATTCTTCTAAGGAACTTCTACAGCTCATAAACACCTTCAGCAATGTAGCAGGATGCAAGATTAACTCAATAAAATCAGTAGCCCTCCTATACACTAAAGATAAAATGCCTGAAAAAGCAATAGGGAAACATCACCCTTTATAATAGCTGCAAATAATATTAAATACCTTGAAGTAACTATAACCAAAGAGCTAACAGAAGTATTTGACAAAAATTTTAAATTACTGGAGAAAGAAATTGAAGAGGATATCAGAAAATGGAAAGCTCTCCCATGTTCCTGGATAGGTTGGATCAACAGAGTAAAAATGGTAATTTTACCAAAGGCAATCTACAGATTCAATGCACTGTCCATCAAAATCCCAACACAATATTTCTTGGACCTTGAAAAAACAATACTCAATGTCATTTGGAATAACAGGAAAGCCAGGATTTCCACAATAATTTTGCTCAACAAAAGAACCTCAGGAGGTATCACCATCCTTGTCTTCAAGTTATACTATAGAGCTACAAAATAAAAACAGCCTGGTACTGGCATAAGAACAGACTTGTGGATTAATGGAACATAATTGAGGCTCCAGACTTTAACCAAAAAAACCTATGAACAACTGATCTTCAACATAGTGGCCCAAAATATTCAATGAAAAAAGGATGGTATTTTAACAAATGTTGTGGGCATACCTTGATGGTAGTGTGTAAAAAAATGTCACCCTGCAGAAAACTCAAATCCAAGTGGATCAAAGTTATTTTTAAAAAGTAAAATAAATTGTAAAGTGCTCATCATCTTTAGCCATCAGAAAATGCAAATCAAAACAGCCTTGAGATACCACCTGACACCTGTCAGATTGGCTAAGGTAAAAGACACAGATAACAGCCCGTGCTGAAGAGAGTGTGGAGCAAGGGGAACACTACTCCATTGTTGGTGGGAGTGTAAACTTTTTCAGCCACTCTGGAATGCAGTATGGTTGTTTCTCAGATAACTGAGAATCAATCTCCCCAAGGAGCCAGCAATACCACTTCTGGGTTTATACCCTAAAGATGCACAGTCATACTCCAATGGCATTTGTTCAACTATATTCATAGCAGCATTATTTGTAATAGCAAGAACCTGGAAAGCACCTAGATGCCCCTTAACTGAAGAATAGATTAAGTGTGGTACATGTACACAATGGTGTACTACTCAGCCTTAAGAAAAAATGATATCCTAAAATTTTCAGGCAAATGAATGGATTTTGAGAATATCCTCCTGAGAGAAGTATCACAAACCCAGAAAGATAAGCAGGGGATGTACTCACTCTTACTGGACTCTAAAAAGAAAAAAGAAAAAAGAAAAAAAAAACAAAACAAAACAAAAAAAAAAACTCAACCATGACCAAGCTGCAAACCACAACCACTGAACAGCTTGTGATGAGAAACACCTTCGACTTTCTCCCTGGATCCCACTCCCCCTAGAGGAACACCTGACTCAGTCTTGATTTTGGGGGGACAAAACTGTATTTGCCAGTAGTGGAGGCAAAACTAAACAATATTGGGACCTTGGGACCTTTGGATTGCCTTCCCATGTGGGGATGGGGAGATGTGGAGAAGAAAGAATAACCTGATTTGGTGGGAGGGGGAAGGGACCTTGATTAAGGATGTACAGGAATAGAAAATGTGACTTTTTTATTCATAATTAAAAAAAAATAGAAAAAAGAGAATAATTGCTACCACCATCCCTGCTACTTATACTTCGCAAGGATGCTTTTAATCTTGTCACAATCCCTAGTTGTTCCTTTATTCTCATCACTATCATGTTTCACTGTATATAAGTCCCTTATTTTTAAAAAATTTTAAATCATTTAAAAAATTATGTGTGTGGGTGTTTTACTTGCATGTATGTTAGTGCATTTTCATGCCTTGTGTCTGCAGAGGTCAGAAGAGGGTGCTAGATCCCCTGAACTGGAGTTACAATTGGTTCTTAGCCAACATATGGACATTAGAAACTGAATCCAGGTTTTCTGGAAGAGCAACAAGTGCTTTTAATAACTGAGCATTCTCCCTTATTGTTTAAAATGTCTCCCTAGATTGATTCCTTACATGTTATTTTTTTGCCAAGGACGTTGATAGACTCAAATTTTTCAGTTTTAGGACTTAGCCTCTGTTTAGATCCTCTAGCTTTCCTTTTTCCTTCTCTGCCTTATTTGACATCGAGGTAAAAGATTCAGTCATACCCATCTGTACAGTGTTTGTCTACTTTTGATAAATTTGAACAAGAGGATGATAAATTTACTTTTGATAAATTTGAACTGTGAACCCGTGAGTTCACAGTTATTGTGGACTATGTATAATGAGACCCTATCTCAAATAAACAAACAAATGAATTGCAATATATATATATACATATATATATATATATTTCTTAGATTAACAAATGTTCAACAACGGGTAGAGTCACATCAGAGTATGTGAGTTGCATCTTGGCACTGCGTGTTGTGCCTTTCTCAGTGTTTAATGGAGGAGATGGTGACATTAGCATCACTTTCAAAGATACTGGGTGTTTGAACTTCATATCTGCAAAGTACTATTACATCTTGGACTTACTGACATATTGATTCATTTTTCAAAAAGAATAAGTAAAACAAAATTTTATTAAGGAAGAAATGAATCAACATAAAGGTTACAGGTCATCTTCTGTGAGTCAATGTGATCAAAGTAGAAACCTTGCTTTTTAATATAGTAATTGCCTTACAATAAATTCAGAACCATGAAATGATTTCACATGGTATACAAGAATGAGTCTTTTATCAACTAGCAAGATGATTTTTGAAATTATATTGTATGTGCATGAGAGGATTATGTAGATCTTTGAAAATTGTCTTTATTTTTGTTTTTTGTGTTTTGTTTTGTTTTTAAGCAACCCATCAATGAGATTACTGTCAAGATTTAAAACACCCAGTTATCTCAATAATATTCCTTTTATAATTCTGTTTCATTGTGGCCAGTTCATATTGGCAACTAGAAAATATTAACGTTGCATATATGCAATATGTGGCTTTTGCTGATTTTTTTTTTCTTTCCTATTTCTCAAGGGACATTTTTTGTAGCTCAACCTGGCCTCCAAGATACCATGTAAGTGGAGGTGGCAACAGTCTTCTGTGAATCAGGCTCCTCCCTGCCCCCAAAGAAAGATCTCTTTCAACAGTAAGCTGCTGAAAGACTAAACAGTCTCATCTTTCTGTGTGTAGCTCTAGGCAGACAGAGAGGCATGGCAACACCCAGGCCAAGGGAACTGGTCCAGAGAGTAACTTCAGCATCTCTCAATGATGCTGTGAGCTCCTGAACCTTCCTCTTCTGCTATTTCTTTATCTCTGCAGTTGGCAGGACTTTGTCTGCTCCTATGAGAGCAAAATAAGTGACTTCTGGTGCCAGAGATGAAATTGGGTCCCTTCTCCATGTATGTGTCTGTGTGTTCAGGCATGGTGTGCTTGTGGAGTGTATTCTTCCCACCAATAGAGATGATGACTTCCAGGAAGCAGAAGATCTAGTAGGATTGACACGGCCACTGCTCCTTCTGTGACTAGCCTGGCAGATGAGGTCAACTGCCCTATCTGCTAAGGTCAACTGCCCTATCTGCTACGGGAGCCAGTTACCATTGACTGTGGCCACAACTTCTGCCCAGGCTGCCTCACTCTTTACTTGAGATTCTGGGCCCAGAAGCAGAGGAGCCCCTTGGTTGCTCACTCTGCAATGAGCCTTGCCACCTAGGGAGCTTCCGGTCTAACTGGCAGCTGGCCAGTGTGGTAGAGAACATCAAACGCCTTCATTTGGCATCCACACGAGGATCTTACCTCTAGAAATGGCCCAGAAGTGGTGAATGACTGTCCTGAACACGGGGAGGAAATCTACTTCTTCTGTGAGGAGGATGAGGCACAGCTGTGCGTGGTATGTCTTGAAGCTGGACAACATGGGGCTCATACTGTGTGCTTTCTGGAGGATGCAGCAGGTCCCTACAGGGTAGGAGAGGATCCCTGAAGGGTAGGAAAGGGCTTTGGGAGACCCTTGTAGAAGCTGGATTGGTAAAAATGCATTATGGATTCTGGGGTTGAAGAGGTATCCTGACTCCAATTTTTTTTTTCTCTTTACTTGTTTGGTCACCCAGGCAATAGAGTCAAGCACAGAAAAGCACAGCTTTATGATTAAGAGTGGGTACTAAAATTGTCTTTATTTTTGTTTAACATGTGTGTGTTAACATATGTATGAGGACATACGATCACAGTACAAATTTCTAGAGTTAGTTTTATCCTTACATCATGTGGATTTTAGGACTCACTTGTGTCATCATGCTTGGAAGGAAGCACCTTAATTTGGTGAGATAACAAAACTTAAAATTTATATAGCTCAATATTTCTCAGATTTTGAAAAACTTTGGAATTAACACATACAACCTTCCTCTTTATCCGTTAACCTTTTCTTATTTGATTCTTAAGATTTTTTTAAAATTTTAACACATTTATCTCCACATCTGGTACCAAAAAGGGTTTGGGTCCTTTAATTGCTCTAAAGATTGTTTAGTCCTGCTAATTGCCAATACTAGTTAATTTAGTACTAGTTAATTGCTAGTTGTGTGATTGGTTGTGTGTCTGTCATTCTTAGTCAATGTCAAAAGTTAACTCTTAGTTGTTGTGTAACCGGTTCAAAAGCTCTAACTTGGTGTGACCAGTGAGTTTGAATTCTTTTATTTTAGCAGTGGAAGCATTATTTGCATTCATGCTCATTAGTTTCTCTACCATATTGCAAATTTCTGAAGCAATTTTTCCACATAATTTTCTCTATTTTCTTTTATGGTTTCACATTATGATCTGCATCATTTAAACTGAGCATAAATAAAGCAACTGTTCTGAACAGAGCAGACAAAGGAAGCAGTTGCCTAGCAACAGAAATCACAGAACAGATCCTAAACTCCTACTCAGATAGAAGCTTCATACCCCCACTCAGTGGTGGAAGAATTTTGAGTATTCATCCTCTCTATATATGCCCCTCACATTGGGAGCAAAGTCAGCTTTAGATCCTAATATTAAATAGAATTTGAGATTAATAAGCTGCAGTAGAATTTGCACCACCCTTTTGAAATTCATAAATTACTGTACTGACAATGAATAAGTTAGAAACCTGAAATGGTTATGCTTTTGTTTTCGAGCTGTGTGACTATGTACCTGTGACTTATTCTGGATGTACTCAGGGTAGCCATATGGGCTGAGCTACAGATTAAAATGCATCTGAATCTGTGAACAATTCCAAAGCAAGCACTAGGACATCCTAGAGACCACATCAGCTTGATTTTCCATACTGGGAATGCTGTTGCTATAGTGCTGGGGACTGTGTAAGGTTTGTGAACTAATGCAAATCACAACTAATTTAGATATTTAGCTTATATCAAAATTTCTGTGTGAGGGCATAGGGATATTTATAAATGATGCCAAATAGACTTTTTATCTTGTGTCTTCTGGGCACAGTTTTAAATTTCTTTCAAAGTATAGCATGAAGTCACCAATATATATTAAATTGTTTTTAGTTATTTTAAGATTCTTTTAAATTTTAATATATGGTATGTATATAATTAAGGTAATCATACTCTCTTATGTTCATTCATTGGTTTCATTTATCTTTGCAAGACCTCCTGTGTTTCAAGATTTTAATTCTTAGTACTTTTCAGTGAATAGTATCCAGTTATTTTTCCCTTACAAGTTAAGCCTTATCTTTGTTGCAAATCAATGGGATAATTCATGTATATATTCTAAGAATGTTGAATAGATTAGTTACATTGTTTTTCTGACAGAAGACACTAAATCTAACTCAAGCAAGTACTATCACAAGTGGAAATGCATAGGAATATACCATCCCAGAGTAGCACAAAGCACTGTGAGTGGAGAGTATGAAATATTGCAATGCAATATGAAATGAATAAAAATGTGCCATTATGTTTGTGGAATTTTTTTTTAAACAGTTAGTTTTGGAGTGGATACATTGTTACAAAAAAAATGCTGACCAATATAAGGAGCTTCATCATGATGCTAGGTTGTCATTGTTTATACAGGTATATAGAAATAGTAAGCAGATTATTACTGTCCACATGCATTGTTTTCTAGGATCTGGGATCAACTCAGTTAACCAGTTAATCAACAAATCTCATTCACCCTGTAGGGCAATAATTTTAATGCAGGTGAGCAATAAAGTATGAAAAGAACAGGAACAGAGATAATCACAGGATTTATAACAGAGAAAAGGGAAATGGGAACTAATAATTCAGAAGAGAGACTTAATAAGAGCACACTTGATTATCATGTAACATTATTTATGTTGCATGGACTTAGAAGCTGATTTTGCTAAGAAATACCCAGTCCTCATTGGGATGTTCAAAATAATGAGACAGAATTAAAGTCTGACATCTCTACTTTCATGTAACATCTATGCCTTTTAAAGTCAGAGTTTTGTACTGACAATAGGGATGATAACTATTTAAAAAGAGTCTGTGTAACTAATTTTTACCAAGGCAGTGTGACAAACCCCGCAGGAAATGTTCATGTTTGTTTACAGTTTACTGTATATTTGTCTTTTATCAATTTTTAATAGCTTACTTATTTATTCTTCTCTCATAAAGTACACCCGAAACCAGACTTCCTTTCTCTCATCCCCACATTTCCTCCTTCCTTCTCCATGCCCTAAGTTCCATTCCTCACAAAAATGAAAAGTCGTAAAGTGATATCAAGCATGTGTGGCATAATTAAATAAAACAAGACTAGACACATACTTTTATATCAAGACTGGATGAGGCAACACAGTAGAAAGGGGTCTCAAGGGAAGACAAAAGACGCAGAGACAGCTGCATTCCCATTGCTAGGAGCTCAACAAAAACCTCAAGTTAAAGAAACACAGCATGTTTAAATGCTGTATTCTGTAAGGCTTTGAAGTGTTTGAAGATTATCTATCTATATGAAATATATCTCTGTATATCTAGAAAATATAACTAACATGAATATGTTTGATTATTAAGGTGTATCTCTTAATTATGTGTTATATTGTAAATGACTGAATAAACATAATACCCTAAATAAGAGTAGAAATAAATATCCAGTATAACAAAATTAAAAAAAAAAAAAAGAAAGAAACACAGCATGGACTCACTTGTCATGGTGCAGACCCATGCAGGCTCCCTGGTTACTACTTCACTCTCTTAGAACCCCTATGAGCTCTGCTTGGTTGATTCTGTGGGCCATAATTTCCCGGTGTTCTTGACCACTCTGGTTTCTATCATCTTTCTTCCCCTTCTTTTGCTAAATTTCATGAGAACCCACTAATGTTTGGTGTGCTTCAGTTCCTTCTCTGTTTGAACTGAAACTTATGTTGTTATCACAACAATGGAGTGAAGTGGTTGAATTTATTTTCCTAAAAGGTCCATTTTAATTCAATACTTTCTTGAATTTTATCACTTCACTGTTTCCTCTTGGTCTTTGGATCCTTACATGCTTACATGGAGATTCCTCCTCCTACCCACCCAAAGATAAGTTATTCTGATTACAGTAATCTTTAGAAGAATACTAGATACTGGTGAGGGACTTTCAGGCACTCAGTTTCCCCTCTGCATAGTGCTTTTCAGTGAAGGTTGTGTACCTTCCTTAGTGTTCTATCAGTGTACCAAGTCTCACCTGCCCAAATTCAAATGAGTTAAGAGCCAGTCTTCTCTTAACTATTCTCTTTCTCTTCCTAACATAAATGCATATCTTTCTCCCAAATTCTCATTTAAGCAAATTAAATTCCTTAAAGAGATACACAAAAGTAATGCATACTGTGAACAGAGATACTCAATTAAGTGTTCTTTTAGTTCTGTGATTATTTTCACAGTTTCAAAATTATCATGAAGTGAAAACATGCATACGTATTTCTGGAACTGGCCAAAGTGCTAATTGATTGTTGGAATCTCACCTCTCTAATTTGTTGCGGTGAAATTCAATATGGTCAGCATAGGGATTCACAGCAGGTAGGTGGCTCTGCACAAAAATTGATGCAGAGTATGTTTGCATAAGTGAAAATCTTTACAGATGTCATAGACATATCCAGTTGCACTTCTTCCTCCTATGTTGTTTATGAATGTGCAATTAACTTAGATTGAATATAATGGTTTTTCTCTATTCATAGTTGTCTATTCTTTTTGCATGAAATATAAAATTACGAGAACCTGGAGGTTCCTTTGTTAGGTTGCTAGTTCAACCCAAGATAACTTATCCTGCAGACTTGAATGATAGCTAAACATGCTCATTCCTGTAGGAAAGTGGATGTGAGATAAGAACACAAATATTGAGGACTTAGAAATGACATACTTACTCCATCCCTTTCCATAAAGCTTTGTTGGATTATTGAGAGCTAGATGCCTGTTTTTCTCTATTTATATTAATGTACGATGTAATTAATAAACATAAGCAAAATTGAACACTTCACCTCTGGTAAGTTTCTTTTTCTTTCTCAGAGGTATTTTTTTATTTGAATACTTCATGCAATGTCTTTTAAAAACTTTGGGCCTCAATCTTCCCTCTGCTTTTCCTCATACCTTCTGCATCCTCATATCTCACAAAGGACAGGACAGTGGAATGGGATCTAAGCACTTGAATCCTTAAGGTGCTAGCCAGTTTTCATAGCATTCCAGATGTTGAAATCATTGAAAAACAAAAAATCTTTTTACAAACAAAGGACAGCAAATAGTATAGTGCAATACAGTCATTTGCAGAAAATAATGGAATTCATAATTTTAAATATAGTCTACCCAGGATGACATCTGGATACCCAGGCATGTTAAAAGTGATCATACTAAAATTATGATTAACATTGTTACCACAGGCAAGAACTTAATGTTTGAGAATTAGTTGTTTTTTTTCCTATTGATTTCTTGCACAATATTTTCTAATACCATGAAAAATAAACAGCAGAAAAGAGCCTTTTAAGTTGAATCTAGCTTGAGTTTACCAAGTCCTGAGTCTCAATTTTCAGTGTCTTCACCAATGATGATTACTTTTGAGATTCATCCAAGGGCTCCATCTATAGTCTCCATTGTTTCAAGAGACACATGGGCCACTCTAATCAACTACTTAAAATAAGATTTCTCATGTCTGAAACTGAGGATTTTATTAGTCTATGTTTCTCATAGGGGAGGCCTTATCTTTTCTGATGATGAAGCTGGGAGAAGCAGGGGGTGAGCAGGAGGAGGAGGAGGAGGAGGAGGGAGGTTAAAAAGCTTTTAAACAGAAAAAAATTAAAACTATCAGCCCAAAAACTTTTGAATTATACAATATATATTATATACATATATTTATATGTGTATATGTATATTACATATATGTGTACATTTATAATGTGCATTATTTGAGTGAACATAAAATATATTGCATTGAGAGTTTTTATTTATATCTTTATTTTCTTTGCTTTTAAAAAAATTCAACAGTAGAAAATGTATTTTCAGATTAATCTCTATGAATCAAAGATTTTAAATCTCATTCATTTTAAAGGCTCAAAAACAAATAGAATTCCAAAGATCAGTCTGGAACATTATTGTGTATATTTTATATTCTATTCTACATAGAATATGAGCTTTAGGCCCAAGGGTAGAAATGCTCTCTAAATAAAAGCTTATTCTCAGCTAGAGATGCGTTTTAGTTATTGATGTTGTCTTCTATAGCTTACATAATATTTTTGCACAGCCAAGTTTCATAAATTTGTAATTTTATATTAACATACTATAAGTAGTTCTAAACAAGGGATTCCTATAAAAGGATTTCACTGAAAATAATATTTTAGAATTTTTTTTATTCATTTTACATATCAACCATAGAACTCCTCATTCATTCCTTCTCTCTCTCCATGCCCAGCAAACCACCCTGATCAACTCCCCCTTACCTCCTCTAAGAAGATAGAAAGGTAAGACTTAACTGGGAATCAGCAAAACTTGGTACTATCAGTGGAGGCAGGTCCAAGCACCTCCCCAAACATTAAGGATATATAAGGTGTCCATCCAGAGATAATGAACTCCCCAAAAGCCGGCTATTGCACCAGAGATAGACCTTTTTCCCACCGCAGAGGCCCCTTTCTTAAGACCCAATGATACCACTCTTGGGCCTATACCCTAAGGATTCTCAATCATACCAAAAGAACAGTTGCTCAACTATGTTCATTAGTCCTAATAATCTGGAAACAACATGTATGTCCCTCAATTGAAAAATGAGTAAAATAATGATGTGGTACCTTTACAGAGTGGAGGATTACTCAGTAGTTAAAAAATGAACAAACAAAAAAAAATAATATTTGCAGGCCAATCAATAAAACTAGAAAATATCCTGAATGAGGTAATGTTGTAGTAAGTTTCTGGCCTGACCATACCAGCTTAGCCCTGAGGTTCTGACCTGAAAACCCACAGACCTGGAAACCCTTAGAACTGCAGAAACACACAGATGCTTACATTCATTTTATGCTGATTGACCGAGTGCCCAGGCAAGTAATTTGCTAACTCCTTCATCTTAACTCAACCCATAATTCTTGTCTTAGTCAGTCCTGTGGCTTGTACCTTTTCTCAGTAGCATTTCAACTGCTTTCCTCTGTATCTCCGGGCATCTCTGCTTTGTTCTTCCAATTCCCACAGTTTTTTAAGTCTAGTAGCCACACCCACACTACTTATCTTCCTTTGGCCAATCAGTATTTTTATTAAACCATAGGCAGGACAATTATTTACAATGTAATAACATAATCCAACTACAAGGTAACTCAGACTCAGAAAGAAAAACATGGTATGTACTCACACATAAGTGGATACGAGATGTAAAGCAAAGGATAATCAGACTACAATCTATATCTCCACAGAATATTGCTTACAAGTAGGATCCTAAGAGAGACACATAGAACACCCTGAAAAAAATAGATGAGATATTCTGAGTAAACTGGGGGTAAAGGAGGCAGTAGAAGTGAGGGCATGAAGGATGAAAGCATAAGGGAATGAAATGGAACAGGAATGGAGTGGGAAAAGAATGCAAGAGATATTGGGATAGAGAAATACATCATGGATTTGGAGGAGCCTGGCATTAGGAAAGTTTCCAGCAATAGTGGAAAACATGTCTGATCTAGCCTATACTGGTAATTATATTGGTGAATACCCTAACTTTTTTCATAAAGCCTTCATATATTAACTGATGAAAGCTAATGCAGAGATCAGCAGCAAAGCATTAAGCTGAGCTCCTGAGTCCAATCAAAGAGAGGAGAGATTGAGCCAAGCAAGTGGGAACTCACAAACTCTAGACTGAAAGCTGTAGAGCCTACTTGAGACTACATCAGCACCTTTCCATATGAGAGACAGTTATATAGCTTTGTCCCATGAAGCTTTGTCAAATAATTTTGAGGTTACACCTATCCAGTTGCAACACCTATAAACTACACAACAAGATATCCAAAGAGATACATTAAGTAGTATCCATATGTTATTAGTAAGCAACATCTCCCTAATTGGACTTAAGATCCAATCAACTGGAAGGAAATAATGCCTATTATTAAAGAGCTAATAAAGTCTAGTGAGTTATTAGACCTTAGAACACTATGTTCATAGAGACATTATACATAATAGGAAGAACCTGGAAACAACCTAGATGCCCCTCAACTGAGGAATGGATTAACAAACTGTGGTACATCTACACAATGGAGTACTACTCAGCAGTAAGAAAAAAAAATTATATACTAAAATTCACAGGTAAATGGATGGATTAGAAGAATATCCTTCCTGAGCAAGGTCTCACAAAGCCAGAAAGATAAGCAAGGGATGGTCTTACTCATTAGTGGACTTTAAGTAAAAACATTCTTATTTCATTGAAAAATAATGAGTGAATAAAGTGACTTAAAACACACACACACACACACACACACACACACACACACACACACACACACACCAAACAAACAAAAAATCCCCAAAACTACAAAAAAAAGCCTTTCTGGTTTTATAGTAGGATTATTTAGCAGAAATTTGTGGTGGCCACAGTGTACCATGGGCTTTAGCTGTGACATACTGTGCTTTCTTCATCTGTGGCTGAGCCTCACCTGGCTTGGGGAGCTTTAGATTTTATTTTTTATGTTTCATGTATTTTAGTATACATGGGGAAAAAATCCTTTTTAAATTAAAAAAAATACTCTATTCCATGCAGCATACATGAAGACTTTTGTTTGGTTTGTTTTATTTACTCTGTGTTCTCTTAAGGGAAATACAATCTATTTGTACTTAATTACATTTATCAAAGACTGTTGAACTTTCAGTAGCTATTTCACTGTCATGGAAAAATTCTGTTTCTCTTTTTCTCTCTAGATGCATTCGCATCATATGTACTAGCCTTCTCTTATTCCATTTTTACATACTTGAATGTATTTTCTCTAAATATTTTATCATGGGACAATATATAAATTTTTTCCTAAAAATTCATTGTAGTGTAATTAAATAGCTTTATTACCTTTTTGTAACTCTAACTTTTTAGGTCCTTCAGTATATTATACTACAACTATGAAAATATATTTTATATGTTTAAAAACAAAAAAAAGAAACTGCATTTTTTTGCTATTCTGGATATTTTGCTTTTTTATATATAGTTTGATATTGATTTTTTCAAAAAGTAATAAAAGAAAAGAAAAAAGAGAAGAATCTACTACAAAACATTGTTAGACCTACAAATATTTATCATATCTTATTATTATACTCCCACACAAGTGTAGGTACCTCCATTGATCAAAGAAGCTTTGGTTTATAGCATATGCCTGTTGTAGTATGTTTTTTTGGCCTGTTTGGGTCTGGAGATTTGTGACTTGGTATGTGTGTGGTGCCGGCGGTGTGGAGCCTGGTCTGTGTGTCTGTAGCTTTTGTCCCCCAAAAGAAATGAATCACACGCTTATATACTTTACACTGCTTGGCCTATATTTTAAGTATATTATTAGTTAGTTTTTTTTAATTAATTTATTTTTATGAATTTATTTATTATGTGGCTTGTAGTCTGTGGCTCACCTGAATTTTTATATGTTTTTATATATGCCGACTCATAGAAAACCAGACAGAAATACTGGATATATGTGTAGCTTAGCCCTAATAGATACATGTATACTCCATCTCCTACAACTATGGCTTAGGAAAAAATTGCAGAAAAGGAAGTGGAAAAATTGTTAAGAGACAGACTACCAGGGATTTTCCTGTGATATGCATGTTAACTGGAAAGGGGCAAATTTTATGGAGTTCTACCCCTTGGTAAAGAATTATTGGCAACTTATGACTGCTACAAGAGAAAGAATTAGCCTATCCAAAGGATAAGCTCAATTATTTATTTCCAAAATAAGTGGTCATAATTCATAACAAATGTACACAAATAAGATAAACATACTCAGAACATTGTCTATATACATTTGCATATGTATATGTGTGTGCATTTTGTGTGTGTAAAACAATGATAATAAAAACAATAATAAAATTGAATGAAGCTATCAATTAGAGACTGGTAGAATGGGAGAGACTGAAGAGAGAAAAATTGAGGCAAAATGCAATACTTTTAATTATAATAAAATCTTTTTAAGTTAAAATAAATACAACAATATGTATCTGTGTAAAATGTAGGTCAAAATAAAAAATTTTAATCTTTAAAAATTTTTCTTTAAAAGCATAAATTGAAGTATGCATTTTCTTAATATATGTATTAAGCTGTTTTATATATATATAAATGAGTTGTAAAAGTGGGAAACACCATGCATTTCAATTTTGTATTTGCCACATAATAAAAATGAGAAAATAAGTTTTTGATATGTTTACATAATGCATTTTAACTTGTATTTCCAAGTTATCTCATTTCAGCACGTTAACAGTATGCCAATCATTAATACTATCATTTGTATATTTTATTTTAGGTTTTTAAAACCTACTATATACTTAATGGTTCAAACACACCTACACATGAATTAGCCACATCAAAAGATATATAACACAGTTTATCTAATAATTATTATAATGCACTTGGCAGTTCTAAAGTATCTAAAAAAAGACAAGAACTATGTTAAATATATCTAGCAATTTATACAAAAATACATTTTTAGTGAATATTCATTTGCAAAAAGTAAATCAAGAATAATGCACATTACAGATTTTAATATGTAGCATCAGTGTCTTTGTAATTTTTAAAATATTATGTATGCTAGTATACTGAAAATAAATTTCTACCATATTCAAATTGACCAGATTATATTTAAATATTCTTTGCTTCAAATAGTTAAACCGTTCACAAGACTTATAAACAGAACTACATATTACTTTTCTTATAGTGCCTTTTCACAAAACAATGTTTTAAATATAGAGAAAGAAGACTTCCTGCATACTGGGTTATATATCAACTGAGTCCTTCAATTGACAACAAAAATGGTAATGGTATCCTTAAGAACAGACTGGTTTTAGAGCTATACATCTGTTGCATTAGGACTCTTACTAACAATCAAGATTTACACTTAGTGTTATTTTTATCTAGGTGACAACCAGACCTGGATAGACTACCTGAAATTTCTTATAACTTGGTGACATAATGCTGAATATCACTAACTTACTTTGTCTCTTCTAGCCACGTGAAAAGTATTAGCATCCTAAAAACAATTTCTTATGGAATTCCTTTTCTGCTGCAAAACATGAGCCTGTTCTAAATAAAGAAGATGGATCCATACTTAAACAAATTCTGTGACTGTATCAGGAAGAATGGAATGGCAAAGGGGAACTTGTTATATGTTCTGTATCTAATAATGTTTGCCTGAAGATCAGAGGATAGAGTCAGCCACAAATTAGTCATGACTGTCAAGGAGTGATGAAACAGCCCATTAATCCTAGCACTAGAAATTTTATACAAGGAAGTAGTATTGCTAGACATAAAAAGGTTTATAAGGTGGAAAGAGACAGAATTAGACATTGCCATTTCAGTTGAAGGCTCAGAGCAATTCTGTCTGAGGATTTATGGAGACAGAATCTTCCAGTTTCAGCTTGAGAAGTTGAGTAAGTGAGATGTGTCTTGTTACTGTCTTTCACTCATCTTTTAGCTTTTCACGAATATCTGGTAACCAACTTTTGGGGCACAAATTATCCCAAAAGCTGCTTTATTGGGACTGGCACAGTCACTGGCACTGAGATGTAGCCAGAGTCACTACCCAACTGGCTAGGTTGTTCTTTCAGAGTTAGTCTCTCATTACCAACCAGCTCTACCTTTTAGATAGTTCTTGCCATACACATTTTTCCCCATGACTCCCTGGGTGAGTTTTTCATGCAGCTGATTCTCTATCCTCCTGGGTTTTGGCTTTCCTTGATTCTCCTCCGTGGGGTGCTGCTACACTAGGTAAATGCCTCACTTCACAGTCCTCTGAATTATAATTATCAGCAATTTGTTCAGTCAATTGAGATTTCTTAAAACAGGGAATTAGTTTGAGGCTGAGGAAGTTATTTACCACATTAAAACAAGAGAAACCGTATTACAATGAAAGAAATTTGGTCTTGTTTAATATTACTATAGACAATTTGAAAAGTAAACTATTAAAGCAGAATATTATTAATGTAGATTAGATTAACGCAATGTCTATTACAAATATTATTTGTTCTATCATTTTTTGTTTTAGCCCCAAAGAGTTAGTTTATATGAGTGCCAAATTGGTTGATAAGAGTTCCAAGATACAAGTATTAAAGAAACTTGTTTAAATAGATTACATAGATACTCAGACCCAGACATAGGAATTTAAAGAAAAAAACAGTCTAAACATTGCCTCATAAGGTTACAGAGAAGTAACCTAAAGTTTGAAACAACCAACCTTACTTTATCTAATACTCTTATAGGGATTGTCAAATGGTAGAAATCCCACAAACAGTTTAAGAAGTAAATAAGCTCCTGTTTGAATATTAGATTTGAGGAGATACAAGGAATCAATAGTCTCAATTGGCAATCACTCACCATTTTTTTAAAAAAATACTAAATTTATAGTACTTGGATAGATAAGGTCACAACATTTTTGGAGGTATAGAGACAGTTAAAACAGAGATCTTGGAGGAAGGATGAAGCTAAAACTATGAAATAACAATGTAGGGTTAGCAATATTGAAATCTCCCAAGACCAATTTTTTGGGGAGGGAGATTATGCTGACATAGAAAAGCAATATTTATATGATGACCACACTCTGACTTTATCCCATATAGCCACCTCACATACTTAGGATAAAATTTAAAAAGTAGGAAAGAAAATCAAGTCATTTACAAAGGTGATAAGAGGCCCAAAAGAAATTTTCACTGATTTCCTTTAAAGGTTGACATTAGCAGTAAAGAAGAATAGTACCAAATTCATAAGCTAGACAAACAATAATTGAATCTATGACTTTTGAAAAGGTTAATGAACAATGAAAAAGGTATAAACAGACCTTTAAGGACAAGATAAGCACCCTTGAAATAATGGTTCTGAGATATAATTAATATGGATTCTCACAATGATGATGATGCTTAGGTAAGAGAAGATAGCACTGGAAATTTAAAGAATAATCAAAATGTTACAACTGTAAAAACCAAGGTTGTTTAAAAATAAACAATAAACAGAGTGTTCCTAGAAACAAAGTGTTTGCTAAGAATAACCCAAACATAATGCTCCTTCATTCTGGAATATGCAGAAAGTGTGACAAAAACAGTCTCAGACTAACTTATGTAAGTTCAAGTTAACAACAAATAGACAAGGTAGCTTTTTGCTATTGTAAAATACCCCAAAAGCCCCTTGACATGTTCCCGTGTCAAACTGAGTTCAGTCCTATCTTGTAGTAGATGAAATACTTTCTCAAGAGCAATTATAATATCTAATGCCTATTCTTAAAAAAATATTGCTGTGGATGATAGACTAGCTATAAAAAAGATAATAATAATTGAGAAAAACTACAAAAACAAATATTTTTACAAACTTCTACAAATGAACAGAGACAAATTAAAAAAAAATATTGTCAATGAAGGTCTGGGAGACACAAATTTAGATGTTATAACGATTACAGCAGAATCTTGGAATCCAAATTGACCCCTTCAAAAGATAAATGTTCATCTTTTAGGAATTGGAATGTTATCACAGGTAGAACAGAGAGCAAAAAGGCTGAAATATTCAGGACCAGAAGAACAGAGAAGACACTTGATGTCATATATGGCTAACACTGCCATAAATATGTGGGAGTACAATTTATTATAGTAATGGCATACTCAGATTAATATTTCTCCAATTTCAGAAACAAACCATAAATTAATGTATGTTTCTGATGAAAATATTTTAAAAAATAGTCACTGACCATTCAAGTTCTACAAAAACTAGAGATAAGAGAAGATCTTTTAAAAGCAAAAGTATGACAATGAGATATGCCTGGTTTTGACAGTACCTATGTATTTGAGAAAAGATGATAGACATTAAAGAAACTCCATATGGGATTTTACTTTTTTTTTCTTCTTTATTTATTTTGTATTTATAAAGAAAAACAGTAAAATGAATTTAAAATGCTGATAAGTTAACAATAACTATAAAGAAGATAAAAATCATAAGCATGACTTATCAAGGGTGATAATGCAAATAAGATTGCTACACATATATTTACTTTGTGTTCAGCTTTCCCTCTGAATTTTTTTTTTCCATCCTTGTAATTCCTTATTCAAGGTCCCTTTTCCCTCCCGCCACACCAGGTCATTTTTTCTTCTCCACAACTCCCCATCCGCTCCCTGGGCAGGCTGCAGACAGTCCTATGGTCCCACTGACACAATAATGCTTGGATCATTCTCTACTCCTGGCAAATCCAGTTTTGTCGCCCCTCCCTCAAGAGTGAGTCAGGTGTTCCTATAGTTGGAGTGGGATCTGAAGGGTCAGTCCAGGGTGTTTCTGATCCCAAGCTGTTCAGTGGTTGTGGTGTGCATCTTGGGCATGCTTGGTTTTTTTTTTTTTTATAGCAAAAGATAGCCACTTGGCAAGAAAATGCTGAAAGTAAGATGTAAAATATATACACACTTGACCCAAAACAAAGGACTGCTAAACTTTTCTAAGACAGAAAGGAAGGTTTTTAGAATATCCTGCTTCATAGATATATCTGTCAGAAATGGTAGGCCTTTGGGCTTAAGATAGAATCTCCAACACTGAACAGAAAACTTGGCTTACTGTCCAGGCAGCCAGATGTTTCTGTTATTTCTCACATTTTATGGAGGTTTTTTGCTTGCATTTCTTGTTTACTCAGTTAATATTATTTCCTTCTTGTGTCTCTGAGGGAGTTAAAGACAAGATAGTTATAATTATAGTTTTTCTAGGTACATATTCAGAAAAGAAACTCACTATAAAGGTCTAAAGTATATAGATTTAAAAGACACCAAAAGATAATACTAGGTTGGTAATAAAAATTAGAAAAGGAATTAGGTCAACATTTTGGACTGAAAAAGACAGGATAAATAATAAAATATTTTCTGTGAGTCTGTCAGTTGTTAATGAACTGGACATTATTGATATAAAGATTGCCTTATATATTCTATATTTTATTAATTAGTGTGTTTTATAGTTTCTCATTTTTTAAATTTTTTTTTTAACAAAAAAGGGATATGTAGTGACATAGTGTGTATCCAGTCAAGTTTGCCTGAAGATCAGAAGACAGAGTCAGCTACAGATTTGGCCATGAAGTTCAGGGAGGTGTGACAACCACCTTTGGTCCTAGCACTAGGAAATTTGAACAAGAAAGTGATATTGCTGGAAAAAAATGGTTTATAAGGTGGGAGGAGACAGAGTTTGACTCTCCCCCTTTGACTTAGGATCTCAATAGCATTCAATCTGAGAATTCCTGGAGACAGTATCTTTGCCTTTTGGCCTGAGAAGTTGACTAGGGGAGAAACGGCTGAGCCTTTTTCCTCTGTGTCTGTTCTTTCAGCTTTCTCCCAATAGGAACTTACCTTTTTTTCCCCAAATAGTTAATGTAAAATATGGGAACATATTTTAATGTTTTATAAATATGAGTGTATACAGTAAAGCAAAATAGTACAAGAAAAAGTATTAACACAAATTTAATAACTACTTATATACTGAATTATTTGAAAACTTAAAAAATAATACTGTGGAGTAAGCTAAAAAGTTTGTCTTATTTTATACTCTCCCTTCTCAAATGTAAAGAATCTAGACTAAAGAGATTTACTTATTACTATTTATTTTATGTTGAGACTCTATTTAATTTACACCATTTCCTTCTTTGATATTATTTTTCAAACCCTCTGATAATCCTTCTTGCTGGCTTGCAGATTTTTGACTTCTTATTTTTAATTATTCTTGCATATACATGTTTATAGATATATTGCTAAATAAGTTAATATAATATAATCAGTCTATGTAATGTTACTTTTATCTATATGTTTAAGGCTGACCATTTAGCATTGGATAACCAGTAGCTCTTAACCATTAAAGACTATCTCTCCCTCCCTCCGTATTCCTTAGTTGCCACTAGGGTTTTTTATTATTTAGTTATTTATTTTGTGTACGTGTGTGTATGGTTACACATGTAAGGTTGAGATCAAGTGAGCATCCAAGGTTTCTTCTGTTGACATTAGCAAGTTTGGTAGTATCTTCCTTTCTTTTTCAGGTCATGTTTAGATAGCTGTAGCTTTTTTTTCTTTCTTTTTTTTAAAGTTGTGTGTAGTATGTATTTGCCTACCATTTGAAAGGCCCTAGGTTCAAGTCATTTCAAAGTTTTTATTATGAATTCTAATACAGGTTTTTCATAAATCATGCTTTATTTTTCCCCTCTAAGAAGACTCTCCCACCTTAAAAAAATAAAAATATATAGATATACATTAAGAATTATATATGTCAAAACAACACTACTCAGGTCAATGTCCCAGCATCTCTAAGAGAAATCAGAATGGCGCAGTTCTGAGACCAAGGGCAGCAGCAGGCCCTTTCCACCCCCACAACCCCACCCACATTCCCCCCACAAGATGCTCAATAGGTATTGGTTTCAGACAGTGATGATGGTCCAGAAGTACAGTATGCTGACTAAAGCATCAGGAACAATAAGGTGTGGTACCTCCTGTCTGACCTGGGGACTGGGTTTCAGCTGACTGGGCCATATGTTGCCCAGTACATCACAAGCTCTTAGAATCCACACAGCCAGCCTTCCTGTTCTGATCTGGGAAAATCCTCCTCCAGCTGCTTGGTCCAGAACGAAGAAAGTCACTCTCTAACTTCTTGTCTTTCTTCAATTCCAGACAAAGAGTTTTTTTCCTCCAGGCAAAAGGACCAAAGACTCTAGTTAACAGCAAAGAAGGTGGAACCTTCCTGCCAAGGTATTGGAAGCCAGGCACGGTGTTTCACACCTATCTTGGAAGTATGTGGCAAAAGGATCACTGAGCCTGAGCTACAGATCAAGATCCTGCCTTAAAAACACAGGAGGAGGGGCTGGAGAGATGGCTCAGCGGTTAAGAGCACCGTCTGCTCTTCCAGAGGATCAGGGTTCGATTCCCAGCACCCACATGGCAGCTAACAACTGTCTGTAGTTCCAGTTCCAGGCAAACACCAAGACAAATAAGCAAATAAATAAAGTTTAAAAAAAAAAAAAACAAAACACAGGAGGAGTGAGGTGGGGGTGTGAAAAGGAGGAGGGGACACAGCAGCCAAGAGGCTGGATGGAGAGGAAAGTTAACCAAGGGCTCAGCATTCCAATCCAAGGAATGATCTATCCACCTCAAGACAATTCCAAACCGCCCTGATACTCTTCCTTGGATCTGGTTTTTCAATTTCTCTTTTCAAAAACAGCCAAGGATACCAACTTGCCTAGTGTCTTCTTTGAGGCATGTTTCATGATTAGTGGGGCAAGGAAGAGATGACCTCTTCTCTCAGGAAGGTGGAGGTGGGTGGATGCAGACCTGGCCTCAGCAGGACCCCTCTCAGTCTCTCCCTCCATTGGGTGGGAGTGAGGCTTTCCACCACCAGCTGTGTCTCTGCTAAGTGGAACCCTTAAAACAAGTTCCACCCCCTACCAGCCAAGCCCCCTTCCTGGTGCTTAAAACCCAAGGCTCCTCTAGCAGGCCGTGGAAGAACTAACTATCCCAGGCTCTGGTTAGACCACTGCTTCTAGAACGGTGCTCTGAGACACACCTTCCAAAAGGATGACCATCCCATTAAAGTGGTCAAAATTTCAGGGCCACTTTGATGGCCATGGTCTTTCTTTTTTAAGGTTTGTTTATTATGTATACAGCATTCCACTTGCAGACCAGAAAAAGGGGCCAGATCTCATTATAGATGGTTGAGAGTCACCATGTGGTTTCTGAGAATTGAACTCAGGTCCTCTGGAAGAACAGCCGGTGCTCTAGAACTCTGAGCCATCGCTCCATCCTGGCCACCACCAACTTTATTAACACAAGTACTTCTAGCTCCTGCCAGCCCCAGACCAAAGCTGTAATGTGGGCCTGTTTCTAACATGAAGAGGAATACAAAGTCACTTTCCATCAGCTCAGCAGGGATCTTGGAGGCCCAGGTGCAGAGAAGTGAGAATGGGGTTCTGGGGTAAATCAATGCCATGATTCTTTTTTCAGGTCATGTTTAGATAGTTGCAGATTTTTGTATTTCCAGGAGACATAGTCTCACATCAAAGTCTCCAATTCTCTCTGTTTTATAATATTTATCTCTATTCTTTTTATGAACTAGTGCAAGATACAATTTTGTATAATACAAGAATTTGTTTTTAGGTTTTCATGGTATTCTGACTTTTCTCTCTGAGAGCAAATACACTGTACAGCTAATAATTAAAATACTTTCTTTATGCATTGTTTGGATTCTGCTTCCTTGGTATATAATAAATATCCAAAATATAATAAATATCCAAAATAGTGAAAATGTTTTTGTATTCAGAAGAAAAATCCTCAGTGTAACTGCCATTAAAGTCATGATTTAGGTTACATACTTTGCAAATACCATGCACCATGGCTTAAGATAAATCACATACACTTTTAATAGTATAAGATTATCAGCATGTACTATTCACAGTGAAGATCAAAGATAACTCATTGTAGGCAAAACAGGAATTTAAGATAATTAGACCCACATCCTATTATTCTTCATTTGTTTTCTCATTAACAACAATTATTTCCAGAAATAGCTTTTTACCAGATGATTCTTTGTAAAACATCTTTTAAAAGTTATTTTCCTGATGTGGCGGGAGGGAGAAGGGACCTTGAGTAAGGATATACAGGGATAGAAAAAAAGAATTCAGACGGAAAGCTGAACACAAAGTAATTTTATGTGTAGCAAATTATTTGCATTATCACCCTTGATAAGTCATGCTTATGATTTTTATTTTCTTTATTGTTATTGTTAACTTATCAGCATTTTAAATTCAATTTACTGTTTTGATTGATAAATACAAAATTTAAAAAAAAGTCATTTTCTTTGACTCAAGAGATGTCTCAGAAGTTAAGATATCATAGTTGCTCTTTCACAGAGTCAAGATTTGATTTTCAGTTTACAAAAGAAGGCTGATAGTCATATATTACTCCAATCCCAGAAAATATAACATATTCTGTCTTTCAGAAATTAGAAAGAAAGAATATCTAGACAATATCTAAAAGTAATTGATTCAACACATATAATTAGTAGAACACCAGCCTACATGACATTCCTTAAGTTTGTGTAGACCTCAAATATTCCTTGTAGCAAACAGTTCTGGAGTTTTCTTTATTGTGCACAGAACACTACATTAAAAACCAAAGACTTCAAGTACAAGAAGGCAACATGTTCACACAGTCTGAAAATTTTGGAGAAATATTTATGTGAGGATAATGTGAATTATTTTTAAGAACTGTGCACCAGAATCATGTTCATAGTGCTTGGTAATAGATGGATATCTTTTATATGACTGGAAAAAGGTTAAGTGAAAAACATTATACTTGAGATCAGTCTTGAAGAATATATCTTTGTTTGGTGAATGAACAGCATAACAGAACATATCAAGTAGAAGAGCCATCTAGAGATAATAATTCATTCAGTGAATTTAGCAATTTTAAAAGATAATGAAATTATCTAAAGATATTTATATACAATTAATAAAGAACACCAGTTAAAGGACCATATTTTTATATATTTGCTTTACATCACATTTTTTGGATTAAAGCAATAAATTTTGACCTACACTTAATGCATATGTCAAATGTCATGCCCCCAGTCATTACCCTGAATTGATGGTGCTATAATCTGGGGGCCATGTGAAGTGGTTTATTCAAAGCAGTGTCTTCATAGACTTTTTGGTGTCCATAGAAACAGGCTTCTGAGAGATCTTTTACACATATCGGATTGTGGCTACTCCAAAACAAACTGTCCTCAAGGAAACAGTGGTTACCAGTCACCAAATCAATAGCATATTGATCTTCAACTTTCAAGACTTCAGAGCTGCTAGAAATAAACTCCTGAACTCTATACTAACTGCCTATGGTACTGTCATGACAGCCTGAGAGAATCACGAATGTGTTCTTCTTAGAGCGAACACTTTGCTATGCAATGTGAAGGACTGAAGGTAATGATAGAGTGTGACTCAGAAGAGAATGCAGTTACAACAATAATGATTTAGGAAAGAAAAAAGATGGGAGTAAATTAAAGAATTACGCCTGAAAGAAGGGGGATTTATTGTAGAGACCAGTAAAACTCATGACTAACAGAATAATACTATAATAGATATAGGAGTTAACAGATAACCAGGGATCAAATATTATTTCATAATTTGAAGTTTGGAAAACTCAATGAATGTTTAAATAAAAGAACATGTAGGAAGATATGAGCAACAATTACTAGAGTTTACAATCTACTTTGTCTATAAATCCTAAGATAGGATGGAACTTAGTTTTGTGCTAAGGAATGCAAGAGGTGTTAGCAAGATGCTGAAAGCTGTTTGCTTTATATTATATTCTGTATTATTTTGTAGACATTCTCAGCATATATCTAAATCAATCTTTGTTTAGGATTATAGTTCTTTTCACCACTTACTAACTTCTAGCAACTTTTTGTATAAAGATATTCTTATTTAGAACTGAAAAACTACTTTACCCTGGTGATATTATTAATGAAAATATTAAAATGTTGAAAAACAAAAAGTAGTTTGCCAAAACTATTGAAAGTTTAGTGGGATAATTAATAAAGTTGTAATCAGTTTAGTAATTATCTGTGAACTATGAGAAGATATTAAAGCATTCAGGTCAAAGTGCTAACTGAATTTTACTGCAGAGTCTTGTTTGAAATTAATCAAATCCTGAAAACAGCAGATCATCTTGTAACTGAGCCCAGGTGATGTGCAAAGTGTTTTACTTGGTCTATCTTTCTGAAAGGAAAATTGAAATAACAGACTTGCATTACCAATGAGCAAATTTTTCTCAGCAATTATAATATTATAATCATGAAATTTGTATCTCCACTGAAGTCAGAGAATTATGTGACACACTTTTGACTCTGAAAGTGTAAAGCACTTTTGTTTTTATTAGGGTTGTGGAGATCAAATGACTATAAAGAAATAAAACATCTCTACTTAGAATATATATTTGTATATTATAGAAGGTTGTTCATTTCAATGTAATTATATGCTATCTGGATATGAATTAATTATGAAATTCTTGGGAAAGATGGAAAGAAAACAAATTTATCTTTGACATTCACTTTACCCTTTTCCCTTGAGCCACACTGCCTAATGCACCTTAACTCACCAGTATTGCTATCTTTTCTAAAACAACCTATTCTGAATTATCCTTTTCATACTATGGCTTACATTCTTGTTAGGGTATAAAGTGTTAATCCTCTTTGCTAAACAGCTTTTTCTTCAGACTTAGGAAGTAAATGTTCACATGGTTCAGATTTCAAGGTGCCAGAAAACAAGGCAGATTATGAAAGGAAAGATCTCACAATCTTTCTTGGGACTATTATCTTTATGTTCCTATTAACCAGCAGTATTAAAAAGGAATATTTCTTCCCTTTCTGTGTTGGAATCTGGAACAAAGCAAAGCATACTACAGTGCTTCAGATCTTGTCAGGCTGCTTCATCTCAATGTCTTAGAAGACTTCAAAACCACAGGCAATGTTCCCAGTAAAATCCCTCCCCTGATATTTGTTTAGTTGCTGTTTTTTCTCTCATGTGACTAAAGGTATAAAGTATTTCTCCTCATTCTTAAAATCATGTTTGATCATATTCTGTGGAATTCTTCCACTGTCAATTCTGTTTCAGTCTTCTTCTATATATCCCAGGTATATTGCATTCATAATCAGTCCAGAGTCAGTGAACTCCAAGTAGGTTGTATCAGTTGACTCAGTGAATTTTCCCATCATGATCTTGACCTCTTTGCTCATATAATTCTACCTCTTTTTTTTTTCTTCAACTGAACTGGAAGCTTGGTTCAATACTTAGCTTTGTGGTTTTTTTTTTTTTTTTGATAAATACAAAATAAAGAAGGAAAAAAAAAGAATACTGAAGTGCAAAACAAAACAAAACAAAACAAAAAAAACCCTTAGCTTTGGCTCTTTGTATCTGCTTCCTTGAGTTACTGGATTAAAGTTCCATGATGACCATTAGGATAATCATAAATCTGATTACAGGAGAAAACAAGATCCGGCACCCTCCACAATATTCCTTGGAGTCCTAATAAGGGTCGTTCTAGATCCTGGATATAACCTAGATGCCCTTCAATGGAAAATGGATAAATAAAATAGTGGTACATTTACACAATGGAATGTTATGCATTAATAAAATCAATGACACCTTTAAATTTGCAGGCAAATGGTTGATACTGAAAAAACCATTCTGAATGAGGTAAACTAGACACAGAAATGCAAAAATGGTATGGCTTTATTCATTAATATCTATACCATCATTAGCTATAAAGCAGAAAATAATCAGGCTGCAATCTACAACCCCAGACAAGCTAGGTAACAAGGAAGATCTTAAGAGAAATATGCATTCATCTCCTTGGGTAAAAGGATTCCCTGAGCAACTTGGGAGCATGGACAAAGTATGGAGATATGGGAAGTAAACAAAAGAGAATAAGACGGTTGAGTTGGAAAAGGAACAGAGAGTGAGAACCTAGAAAAATGTGTCATAATAGAGGGAACTATTTTGGTGTTAGGAGAAACCTTTTGATAAGGAAACTACACTTTTTGGATGATAGAGTATATTTTTAAAGCATGTGAGACATAATTTTCATTTTTCATAGTTTATAGTTATAATATATTTCATGTGTTAAGTGGCATGAAACTGAATAGAGTGGATTAATACATTGTTTTAACTTTCAGACTCCCTCTTATTGTGCAATTAGTTACAATTAATGGATAAAAAGGGCCATTAAATCCCCACCCTCAGTGACTTTCTGAGACACAGATTATAGAGACTCCTCCATAAGTGATGAATTTCCCTTCTCGCAGTCACAACAGCTTCCATGTCCAGACAACTGTGTCTCCTTATTCCAGCACAATGTCAGGTGCAGGGAAGCAAGCAGAACCCATGCCTGTAAGCCTGACTATCACTATTCTTCATTTTGTCCTTTAGCCTGTAACCCCCAGTACATTCTCTGAACCCATCTCTTCAAACTAGCAATTTCCAGATAGACTCTGGAGAGCTTCATCACCATAGCTTAAGCCACAGACCTCAACCGCTCCCTGAGTTTCAGACTTTACTGGCTTCAATTTTTCCAAGAGCTACAATAGCACCAAGAGCATCATCTATGGGCCAAGAACACAAACCATGCATACAACTTTTAGAGGAAGAGATGAGTAGACACTAATACAAAAATATCCAGCATTAAGAAAATATAATACCATTAGAACCTCTGTCAGACTCAGACAGAGGAATTTTAAAAATCTATCTCAACATTGTGTTATAAGACGGTAGAAAAACAGTCTAAGGCTTTCAAATACCCAACATTACTATATTTAGTAATACTAAAGAAATAAAACAATGATAAAAACTGTACACAATTAGTTGTGCTCTGGTATAAATGTTAGAATTGAGGAAAGTCAATGAAGCAATCATCACTTATGGTGTGCACTTATCATTTGTAAACAAATGCTGAAATTTCTGTTTAACATGTAATCAAATTATTAAAAGGAATGTTCAGATATAGCTACTGCTGTTTTGGAGGCTGAGCTGCTTTTACAAAGGAAGACATGGTTGGAAAATGAGGCTAAAACACTAAAACAAAAGAGAAGATATAGAGGTGTAGATTTTCCTAAGACCAAAGTTTTGGGGAAGGAGATTATGCTGATGTAGAACGTCAGTCACTACACAATGAGCACACCCAGAATTTATTTCAAATGGTATCCTTTGAATGCATGTGATAGAGTTGAAGAGACAAGAAAACTGATTCAGAAAAAATATATAGCAAATATTTTGACAAACTTCTATAAATGAACAAGGACAGAGTAAAAAATAGAAATAAATAATGTTGTCATTGAAGGTTTGGTGGGCACAGGGGAAGAGGTAATGATAATTTCACTAGAATCTTGGCATCCAAATTGGCCACTTCTGAAGGAAAATGTTCAGTTTTGGTAGTTTGGGATGTTATTCTAAGTAAAATAGAGTGCAAGATGGCTGTATGCACAGGGCCAGAAGGACAGAGAGAAAAATTAAAGCCATATGTGGGTAACATTGCTGTGAATTTATGAGGACAAAATTTACAGCAGCAAAAGAATACTCAGATTAACATTCCTCTAATCTCAGAAATGAACCGTAAACCATCATGTTTCTGGGGGAAAATATTAGAAGATACTATAAGGAACAGTCACCAGCTATTCCCGTCGTACAGATATAAGGCACAACAGCTGCTGATCTTTCAACAGCATCCATAAATAAGCTTATATAGGTTCATCAATGGCCTTTAAGAAAAGAGAAATTGCAGGCCTTTGAGCTGTTGGTACAGGAGCAGTTAAATGCTCATCATTTTGAAGAATCAATAAGCCCTAGAAATTTTCTTATATTTGTTATTAAAAAGAAATCTGGAAAATAGAAAATGGTAACAAATCTAAGAGAGGTAAACAGGTGATTCATACCTTGTCTGTTACCTAAAGAATAAATTATTATAGTCATGGACTTAAATTTTTTTTTGGTTTACTATACCTTTACAAGAACATGACAAGAAAAAAATTATCTTTAGAGTGCCGACATATAATATTCTCAGCCTGCAAAAAGATAGCTGTGGATGGCTATTCCACAGGAAATGTTAGACAGCCCCATTCTATGACAATATTTTTTATAACAGCCATTAGAAATGATACATAACAAATACCCACAATCTATCATTTACCATTATATGGATGTTAGCTTGTAGGCTGAACCAAATATAGATACATTAGAAAGAATGTACAAAGAAGAAAAAGAACTGCCTGCCTGGTGATTAAAAATTGATCCTGAAAAAAAACCAAAAAGTGTTTCTGTTAACTATTTGACATAAGGATAAGACAAAATTTAGACTCCAAAAGGTGAAAATCAAGAGAGACAGATTGCTCATTTTTAATAATTCCTAAAAATGCTAGGAAATATTTGTAATTTACAAACCACTATTGGAATAAAAAAAATCATGAACTGGATAGTTCGTTCAAAACCTTAAATGGTGAAAAAGTCTTAAATTGTCAAAGAGAATTTTCAATGAAGCTGAGAGAATTAATTGGCTTTGGTGTAAAAGAAATTACATAGTAGATTATGTGGATCCAGACTTTAATTGCATTCTGGTTATTTTACCCCCTAAGCATTCCTCTACAGAAACTTTAATGCAAAGAAAAAATATTATATTGAGATGAATATTTCTGCCAGTCAGAGAGATTAAATCAAACTCTAAAGGTCATGCTAAATTAATAGAAACATGTAACAAAGACACCCAAAATAGACTTCATAATAATATAAGAATGACTAAAAAGGATTATTGAATCTATTTTAACTTAAGAAATAACAGCTAATTTCAAAATATTTTACATTGGTATAGATTTTGGTTTATTGACATTAATTTAAAGTCAATTTTGTTGTACTGTATGTATTTATATATATATATTTCTATTCTTGTTTATGCTTTTATGTTCATGCAATTCCTTTAAAGTTGTAAGGTATAATTAAGAAATAAAAATTGATAGTTAATCATCTATGATAATCAAATTACACTCGTTAGTTAGGTCTTTTGGGTATGCAAAGATATTTCAATTAGATCATAATGCTTTATTAGCTTTGAATTTTTTTTCATTGCTACTGGGAAAAAACAGTTGCTGAAAGGCATTAGACTATAGAAAAAAATAACTGAGTTAAACAAGTCTGTGTATTTCAAAAATTTGCAGACATCAGAATGGAAAACAGGATATGTGCTATGTTGGGTAAGGGGTTTCATTTTTGTGTCTGCAAGTATACAAAAGCTATATATACCAACACAATTAATAAAGACTCAATTTGAACCAGAGAACCTTGATAAAGAGAAATTATGTCCTATTCATACATGTGATAATTCTTTACTTTGTTAAAAAAAAAATAAAACCTCAAGGGTTGGGAAAGGTTTTTGTATTTGTCTTTAGAGCAAGCTAGAAATATCCATCTTCAAGAAGTCTAAAAACCTTGGATATCTAGACATCTAAAGCAGAAGAGAAGGCTATGCAGAAAAAAATTACAAGCAAAGGAATATTAGACCTATTGGTACTAATATACTTTACAAGGTAAAATCTTACTGCTTAGCATCTATATCTATTGATAAGAAAAATTGAAAAATTGAATCCCACTTAAAGTATAAATAATAGCCGGCTTTGGAGTGAAAGTGTGGCTTTCAAACTAGGAAGCAATAAGACCTGGTATATTTAATTCTTGATAAGATAAAAATCTCTTTAACCATTACTTATTTTTTCTGTTTAATTTCTTGCTACCTTGTAACAATTTATTTCAAGTAAGATTATGTTCAGTAATGATCATCAGTATAGAACCTGGTCTTGAGTTTAAACAATATTAATTTTCCCACATCACATTTATGATAAACAATGTTTTCTTCATTGTTTATTGTTTTCAATTTTATGGTGACATCACTACTTTTCCTATATGGTCATTTTACTGTAGAAAATGCAACTGTTTTCCATAACTACCAAGTATTATTGTTCCCCTGTGAGTTTGATAAATATACTACATATTTTGTTTGTATTTAAAAGAAATATTTTAATAGAACCAGTTTTCCTAAGCAAATTGGAATAAAAAAGGTGTGGCTCTCTACTTGTCTAAACCCAAGCGTGCTTGTTAATAGAATTTTCAAAATTTCTGAATTATATCAGAAGAGCCACCTGATGTAGAACAGAACAAAAAATAATGGGCTATCTATCGTTCCTAATCCTATGCTGTATAAATGTTTCTATCAAAATTTATAAGAACATACATATATATTATAAATCTTTTATAATATTGGTGATTATAAAGAGTACTAATTAATTGTAGCAAAAGAGGCTTTATCAAGCTTTCTGTACAATGTTTTGGATTTTAGTCTCATCAGTTTTCTGCAGTGAACAATGGCAATTCCTAATTATGACGTTTGAAGTGTCCAAAAGGAAGATGGGACCCCACAAGAAGATTTTAGATGGACTAGTCTGACACACATGAATCAAAGATCATATGTAAACTTCAAACTTCATTGTTTCACAGACTGCGGTAGCCAGGAATTGAGACAAGTCCTGCATTTTCCTGTTGTACACAGACTGTAAAAATATAATACAGCTACTTATTTCAGGACTTGACAATTGGTAAAACTTTTCTTTAGGGTACCCTAAAGATGCTATTGCCTCCAGAAAGCAGAAAGTAAATTTAAGAACATGATATCCATATTCTCAAGAGATGAGGTGGGTTGTTTTAGGCCTTTAATTGGATTGTAAATGATTGTCATTATTCAGCTTAATTGGTTAGAAAAAAAAGCTGAACAAGGTAGAGTAGATTCAGGGTTCTTATTTGAAAGAAAAATTTTAAAAAGTGATACAGATAAGATAGAATATAAGCAGAGATTACATCAATTTCTTTTATTTAAAAAGCAATTGCTAGCTTTAAATGTTTTACATTAATTTCTATTTTTGTATATTGCCTACAAATTGTGTATATTGACATAAAGTTGAGATTAATTTTGTTACTGTACATATAACTCTATGATTCTTCATGGTATTTTAACTACACAGCTTATCTAACAACGTAATAAAAATTGTTAGTCTTTAAAAATTATTATTACCAACTAATTAGGATATAAAGAAATGCAAGTTAGTAGTTAGACATTATAATCAAACTTACAGTCATATTAGCTATGACTTTGAAAACTCAAGGTCAAATAGATATATCTTATATGGACAAGTCTTCTTTGAATACTTTAGAGATCTACAGAGTATGGTATTTAAGATATTTTAATGATATAGGTTCTTATTATTTTTGTGGATATGAGATGTCTGCTCCTGGCAGTAACAATTTACTTCAGAGAAGATGATAAAAATCCTTATGAATTTGACATTCTTTTTGGCAAATGCTAGCTATTGGGCAGGAACAGAGGAAAAACAACCTTACAAATAAATTTGTGAAGATGATAGAAGCCTTGAAGAAACAGGAAAAAACCTCTTTCAAAAAATAGAGAAAAAGACAAAAATAATTGTAACAAATAAATTTCTTAAGCAAAACTAAGAAAAAGCTATCTAACAAGTAAAGGAACCCATTCAAGACTTAAAAACTTAAATTGAAGCAGTAAAGAAGAGACAAACTAAGAAAATGTTGGAAATTGAAAATCAGACTAAACAAATATAAAGCATAATTAACACAATGCAAGGGATGGAAGACAGAATCTCTGTTATGGAAGATACAATAGAAGAAATAGTTTCATATACTGAAGAAAACATTATAGTCTAAAAACTCATAACTCAAAATTTTCAGGAAGTCAGGCACATCATAAAAAGACCAGATCTCAAAAGCCTAGAACGTATATTCAACAAGATCATAGAAGAAAACTTAAAATATATTTTTAAAATAGACACTGCAATAATAATTATATTTGTGAAGACTTGTTTTATGAAAAGCCATATCTAGTTAGTCAATAGGCAAAGTTATTTTATATTTGCAATATATTAGCAAAGTGACAAAGAAAAGTGACAATTTTTTCTTTATAATTAATAAATTAATAAATATGTAGTTATTAAATCATGACACTATCAGTATATAAAGCACTGGATACTATTGAATAAGTGTTGTGTGCACATATTTAATTCACTTTTTTATTAATTAATTGTTTTGTGTATAATGCTAGAAGAATTTAATATGTGTTCTCACAATATGTCAAGGCACACATCATATGCTCTATGTCATCCAAATATTTACTCAGTACTCAACTCAAATGATACTGAAACTTGATAAGATGTCTTTTCGTTTTCAGTGATCTTTTATTAGATGGCACTGCTCATTTTGATTCAAAACAAGTACACCCAGGTAAGAAAAATTGGACAAAACAAGGTTGACATCTTTTACAAAGATATTCTCTCCTGTTTAGTTATTTACTATTTACACAAGTATTAAAGATTTTTAATCAACATAGATAAAATTCATACACAATTTGTCTTGCTACAAAACAGATTTTTAAATTAAAACAACAAAAATTGCAAGCTCTATGTTGTTCAGAAAATAATCACCAGACTGTTAAGATGGTGATCTGTATGTGATTTAAAGCATACAATGTAAACCTAATGGATGCCAGCCACTCTCCTAAGTTACCAAAAAAGGGCACATGAAGGAAATACACAGATGAAGCTCTGAAAAATTACAGAATTAATGAAATAGAGATAAATCACTAATGGGATAAAGTACAATGCAGGCCTTAACAAAGAATGAATTTCAGAGATCTGTAGAGCTTACCAGTTTGTAGCTGAGTTCTAATGACTAAATGCATGTGAAAAAGTACCTGAGGTTCTTGAGTGAACATTCAAAAACATGTTAAAGGAATGTAGGTAGAGTTTTTCTGTTCTAGCAGCCTTTTCACAAATACCAATAATGAGATTTAATCTTACTTAAAAATGTTTGACCAATAATTCAGACTTATTACTAGCTAACTATTACTTTTAAATGCTTTACTATGTGGCTTGATACCGTTTCTGAGTATGGCATGCTAATCTTGTTGCTCCCTGCATCTGATAATAATGCCTTCCTCTGACCTTCTCCTTCCTAACATTCTCAATTTGGCTTTTTGGTCTAACTATCTTGTTTAGCTCTAGGCTAGTCAGGTTCTTTACTAAATCAATTATAGGGACAGATCTTCATACTATATAAAAATATTATTCCAAAATATTATTCCAAAGCATTTACCCCTTTTTGTAATTTAAAAGTGAAGTTTTAACATTAACATACTAAGGTCATATACAACAAAAATATATATTAGGTGAGAATTACAATTATAATATTCAGTCCATTTGCATTTGACAAAATTGGAGAAAGTGTTCTACTACTTATATTATCTTTATAATTCTAAATAAAGTTTTGCACCTAAGTATAAAAAATTATAAGTCTAACTAGTCTTTACCTCTATCAAAGATCCCAGAAGGATAAATTACCTAATGACACAAATGCCAGGTTGCCTAGACAGTCACTCAAAGTTTCTCTGCAATGTTGGATCATTCAACTCTGGCCTATGGCCTAGCATATCTGACATCATTTTTTCCTACCTTGTCTTGGCAAAGTTTAGCAGTCACTTTGTTTTGCATCGTGTTGATCCAGTTTGAACAGCATACTGTCAGCAAGTGATGCAAGGGCTATGTATTTGCCCAAATGACTAGTTTTTTTTTTTTTTCATAGAGAAAGCAAACTCTATGAAGTTTTTCCAATGTCCATTATCTCCTCTGAAGTAAATTGATGCCTTTAGGAACAGATATTGTCATGAAAAGCCTTAGGTTACCAATCATGAAATACCATTATCTATAGGTCTTTGAAGTGTGTGAAGACAATCTATCTCTCAATCTCTCTAAATATATCTGTTTATAACATTGAAAAACATATCATACATGTAGTATTTTGATACTGGCCCAGACTTTCTGTCCTAGCCCTGAAATTTAAACCCACTTGCAGACCCACTGCCAATTAGCAGCAAATAATCACATAAACGCTCATTTTAATTTTACTCTGCTTGCTGATTGACCTGGGCCCAGGCATATAACTTGCTAACTTCAATTCTTAAACTAGCCCATGATTCCCATCTTGTTTATTCATGCACCTATGTACCTTAGCATAGCCATCCTCTGCATCTTATGTCCATCTCATCATGGTTCCTTTGTGGTATATCTCTGGCTTCTATGTGTCATCTCTGCTCTGTTCTTTCTGTTTCCAGGGTTTTCTTAGTCTGGTAGTCTGTCCACATTTCCTGTCTGTCTTTGGCCAACTAGCAATTTTATTAAACCAGTAGGCAGGACAATAACTTACAATGCAACAACATAATCCCGCTACATTTTTCCTTTTTTTTCTTTCTAAAACAAGAAGAACTCCAAATCTAATATTCTTTCTTTCCCCACTATCTATAACAACATATAACAAACAATGTAAAATAACATGAATAGCCATAATCCATTTTGGGGGGAAGTAGTTGTAGTTCTCTAGGCTACTTCCTGCTGAAGGGGGTGCTGGCAATCCCATGAGGATGCAATGAAAATTTAGGATTATGGACAAGTGGAGTATTTTGTAAGGCAAGGGTCATCTCAGCCAGTCTCCTTGAAGTTGTTTTGCATACATAGCTCAGAGGAAACTGCAACAGAGTTGCTCTGAAATGTTGAATCATTTGGACCATCTGTGTCCATTGGAGACTTTTCAAGAAGTTTTCCTCTATTAAACTTTATTTTTCTATCCAGGAATAAATCCACAGCCTCTCATTTTCTGTGGAAATAAAAAGAAAACCTTTCTCCAAAGTAGCATATCTTTTGATTTTAATTTTAAGTCAACTCATTTACAAAATATACAGATTGAATTAATCCAACATCATTTATAATCAAATATCTTTTAGTAGCTTTTACTATTTCAATTTTAGTCAAAAAATTTGAAGACAGTAGCATATCATGTCCAGATACTCATTATATTCTCGATTTTTATGTAGCTTATTACTATTTATTTTTATTCTATATCTTTAAAGTACTTTATCCTTTTTTCTTTTCATTTTCTCTCTGAAGCCTATGCATATTTTTAAACACACTTTTAACCATTTAGAGTTTTTTTTAATCTGTCTTTACTGTATATCTCTTATTTCTTATCTTTTTCTGTCTTCGACCACATCTTTGTTCAGGTAGGGTGTCTGACATCATGCAGCTCTTTCTATTCCTTTCTGTTTCTGACCACACCTTTAATCTGCCAAGGTATGACTGAGGATTAAAGACTTGGCTAGGGTGCCTGAGTCCGCCAAGCCCCCTCTATGTCTTTCTGTTACTCACCACACCTTTAACCTGCCAAGGTGTTGCTAAGTATTCAAGGCTTGGCTAGGATGAATGGCTGGCTCCACACAGCTCCTAGTCTAGCATCAGAGAATTTAACTTTTTATCTAAGGTATGGGTAGAACCCACAATGACCATTTTGGGGAATTTTAGGGTCTATATAACTACCAAGTAAAGCACTGCTTTCTGCTGTTGATGAACTCCATTTTAATATTTGGCAGCAGGACCTCTTAAAAGACTCACAAGTGTTTTGCCTCCAAGTCTGAATCAGGAAACTTCACTTAAAAAGCCACATCTCTCCTTGCTTCCAGCAAACATAGCTGACCCAAGAAAATGCCACCACTAAGAAGCCATCTTATACTCTTCCCTTTTTTGCTATATAAACATAAACCTTAAATACATCATTTACAGTTTGTTGCTTACATCTAGGATTTTGTGAAACTTCTGAAACTGGCCTTTTTGCAGCATAAACTGCATTCCAGAGTCCAACATTTTGTAGCCCAAGCCCACATGCATCACCAGGGTGTCACTGTACCTTGGCTCATGTGAGAAACATAACTTGGAATCTGCTTTTGGCTTTGTTTCTGTGCTTTAGACCCCTTTTTAATCTTTCTCTAGCTTCACATGGGTGTATATCACCAACATTGGGCCACCATTTGAAGTATTAGCTTTCTGGTCCAGACATTCATGCATAGCCCTGAGATTCAGACCCACTCACAGTCCCACTGCCACTTAGCACCAAATAATCACACAAAGGCTTAAATTAATTCTACTCTGCTTGTTTATTGACCTGGGGCCCAGGCATATAACTTGCTAGCTAGTTCTTAAATTAGCCCATGATTCTCATCTTGTTTATCCATGCACCTTGGTACCTTTTCTAACAGCAGCATTTTAGTTTCTTTCTTTTGCTTCTGTTGGCAACTCATCTGGCTCTCTCTGGCATCTCTGTAATGCTCTTCTCATTTCCAGAGGTTTCTCAGTCTGGTAGCTTCACCCATACTTCCTGTCTGCCTTCAGCCAATCAGTGTGTTTATTAACATAGTAGGTAGAACAGTTATTTACAGAGTAATAACATAATCCCATTTCATAAACATGACTGTAAGTCTAAATATTATAGATACATATTTATTTAAATTTTTAATGGTAATTTACATATTTAAGTAAGCTATATAAAAACAATAATTCAAAATAGAAGCATGTATACAGTGTAACCAAATTAACTTTAAGATTGTTTCAATTTACAAAAATTTATACTAATATAAAATATTTAAGATTAGCAGTTGCTGTTTTAGTGTACATGTAGAATCAATAATGTATCCTTTTTAGCCTATCATTTTTATATTCCCCTCTTTTTTAAAATAAGATTCCTGAATCTAATCTCTTTTATTTAGCTTTTTTCCTGACTGTTATCAATAAAAACTTTTTAACACTACCACCTACAGTGGGGTTATGCTGGTAATGTAAATATTTGTCTCGTCTATGGTTTTAATAAAGGCTGATTGGCCAAAGGCAAACAGGAAGTATGGCTTAGTGTACCAGGCTAAGAAACTCAGGAATATCTCAGATCAAAGACAGATGGCAGACTGATGGCAGACACAGATGCCAGAGTCACCGGAGCTACCAGCAGATGCAGAGGAAATGCTGCTCTGAGAAAAGTTACCAAGCTGCATGGCTATATGAGATAGGTTACATTGAGAACAAGTGCTAATAAATTATATGACTGGGCCTTAGGTCATCAGTACAAAATTAATATAAGCCTGTATGTGATTATTTGAGGCTAAGCAGTGCTGAGAGTGAGACTAAATCTTTGGTCCAGGCCCAGAAAGTCCGGGCTAGAACCAATTACTACAACCACTTAATAATGACAAATATCCATAACCAATATTTTTGGATTGTGGATGTTGTTTCCTCTAGACTGCCTCCTATTGTCTAGGGGCACTTCAAATCTTTGAGAAAACATTAGAAAATCAATATAACTATTATGTCTTAGCTAACATATACAGTGTGGATGAGATTATCTCAGTAAAATGCTTTAAAGCTGTTTTGGGTGCCGGGTCACTTGGTTCATGCATTTTTATTGGTGTCTTGTCCCTTGTTCTGAAAATATATAAACTTTTAAAGGTAATATACATATCTGTGTCACTATGAATGCAGACTGTGCATTGTACACAAGTCAAACAAAATTAATGTTTGTTATGAATTTTAGCAGGTAAAATATCACATCTTTTTTAATTCCTTTAATTTTATTTTTTATGTCTGCAGTCAAAATTTAAGAAGGATTTCCTTTAAAAAAAAAAACCCTATTTTTCCTTAACCTGTAATAAATCCATAACCTGTCATTTTCTGTGAAAATAAAAGCATAATGTCTTCCTCAAAGTAACCCATACTTAGACTTAAATTTGAAAGTCAAGATACTTGTAAATTTATAGATTGAATAGTAATATTCATAATTCAGTGTTTGTCAGTAAGCAAAAATTTAAAGATAATATAATAATATACAGAATACAGACTTGCTGTGCATTTACAATCTTTACATGGCTTATAATATTTTATGTTACTCTATTCCTTTATTTATTTATTTATTAAGAATTAAACACAATTGGCAAATTCTTAACCAATTTGAACAAAAAAGGGATGACTTACTTTAATAAAACTAGAAATTGAAAGACAAACATTAAAACAGATATGAATGAAATTCCAAAAAATCATAAGGACATACATTATAAATTGGTTTTGATGAATTGATGATTCAGAAAAAAACTGGTACATTTTTAGATAGCAAAATTAAACAAAAATTCAATGAATGATTTTAATAAATGCATACTTTGTAACTCTGAAAAACTAATAAAATACTCTATAACAAAAATAAAAACAGCAATAACAGAAACAAACACAAGAAGATAAATGGACTTACTACAGAATTTTACTATAACTTAGAAAACTAAGACAAATACATATCATGTAATTTCGTAAAACTGAAGAAGCACTACACACTAAAAAGCCTTTAAAAGTTACAAAGCCAGTGAAATCCCAATATTAATCATAGTATTTCTTTTAAAGGACTTCTCTACCATTTTTTTTCCTCTTCCAAACCTAGTATATTTTTAAGCACACTATATCCCACTTGAAGGCTTTTTCCTTCTCAATCTGTTTATACTACATGTCTATAACTTGATCTCTCTCCATGAAACATGAAAAACCTTAAATCTGCCAGGCAGTGCTTGACTGGGAGATGCCTCTATGTACAATGGCCCATTTGAGAGACTACAAGAACATCCACACAGCTTAGCTCATGGCAAGCAGACAGTGACTAGAAGATTAGTCTCTGCACCACAGCAATTATGAGAGACACAGACTAGAAAGTTGGATCCATTTTTGTGCATTTAGAATCTTAGGAAAAAAAGCTTTCTAAATCTTTATGTAGATGTATATGCCATCATGTTGGGTATCATTTGTAAGGAGGGTTTTTCTATCCTACATCATCTTTCAAATAATCATGTAGAGGCTTATTATTGATTTAAAATGCTTGGAAAATAGCTCAGACTTGTTAGTAGTTAACTCTTACATTTAAATTAACTCATATTTTCTATCTATGCTCTACAATGTGGCTTGATAATTTCTTTTCTCTTTCTCCAAGATGATTTTATTTTTTCTGCTATTGAATTTATATTTTTATTTTAAAAGATTTTTCCATGTATACCCCTGCTTGCCCTCCCTTCCCTCCTCCTAGAACCTCCCAGTCCTCTCTCAGCCTTCCTCTACCCCACCCCTGTCTATTCCCCAAGAAGGACAAAAAGTCCCAAGGTGAGTCAGTCCAGTCTGGTGTATCCATTAGAGGTAAGTCTGAATTTCTCATCCCAATATTATGGCTGGGTTAAGTGTTCCACTGTAATAAAAGGAGTCCAAGATGCCAGTTCATACACAGAAACAATCTGATTATACTCCAAGAGGCTCCACATTACTGCTCATGCCATTTGACAGTCATCTACCTTTGGATGGTTAAATTCCTTTCCCTGGAGATTCCCCAGTTGGTGTTTCTGATTCAGTGAGCTCACAATAGCATCAACCAGCCTTCTCTGTGGGTCTCCTTCTCATGATCCTGATACTCATATACTCTCATCTCTCTCTCTTTAGCTGGACCAGCAGTTTAACCTGGTGCTTAGCTATAGATCTCTGCTTCTGTCTCTATTCACTGCTAGAGAAAGGTTCTATAATAAGACTTACGGTGGAACTACATTTGATTATCCATGAAGTTCATTTTAGGTACCCCCTCTCCTGTTGGTTGGAGACCTAGCCAGGGACATCTTGTGGATTCCTAGATGTTTCCCTAGCACCCAACTTCTTTCCAACCGCACGTTGTCTCTTTATATAAAGATATCTTTTTTTCCTCTCTCTCTCTCTCTCTCTCTCTCTATCTATCTATCTATCTATCTATCTCTCTCTCTCTCTGCTCCTCTCATTCAATAATCTCTTTTCATGATTTGTTCAACCTCTTCTAGGTCACTACCCATTATGATCCCAAGAGATTATTGTTGGTTTGTAAATAATTTTCTTGCCTACTGGTTTAATAAAAATGCTGATTGGCTGAAGGCAGGCAGAAAGTGTGGAAGGGGTTACCTAACTAAGAAAATTCTGGGAACAGGAAGAACAAAGCAGAGATGCCAGAGAGCTGGATGAGTCGCCAGCAGAAGCAGAGAAAAGAAGTTAAAATGCTGCTCTAAGAAAAGGTACCAAGCCACATGGCTGAACAGGATAAGAATCAGGGTTAGTTTGAGGGTAAAGAGTTAGCAAGTTATATGCCTGGGCCTTAGGCTGATCAGCATAAAATTAATGTATGCTTCTGTGTGTCTCTGTGGGGCTGTAGGACTGCAGGTCTGTAGGTATGCAGGTCTGAACCTTGAGGCTAGGCACAAATGTCCAGCCCAGAAATTTCTTACAACACAGTGGAATCCCAGGGTGGTTCTCTTAAGTTCTTTCTTATCCCAAGCTGTTCAGGGGTTGTGGTTTACAACCTGGATATTCCTTGATTTTTGTCTAAAATTGATCCTACTGGGTCTGTGTTACTTCATCCAGCATCTCCAAATCCATCCATTTGTCTAGAAATTTTAGAATGTCATTTTTTGTTATTGCTAATTAGTACCCGATGGTGTAAATGTATCGGTATTTGCTAATCTATTCTTTAGTTGAGGGGCATCTAGGTTGTTTTCAGGTTCTGGCTATTATAAATAATGCTGATATAAACATAGTTGAACAAATGTCCTTGAGGTAAGAATGAACATCCTATGAGTATATGCCAAATAGTGATATTACTAGATTATTGAGGAGATTGATTCCCAGATTTCTGAGAAATCATCATACTGCTTTTCAAAGTGGCTATACAAGTTGACATTCCCAATGATGATGAAGGAGTATTACCCTTCCTTTGCATCCTCTCCAGCATAGATTGTCATACGTGTTTTTGATCTTAGCCAGGTGTAAGGTGATATCTCAAAGTTGTTTGGATTTGAATGTCTCTGATTGCTAAATATGTTGAGCAATTCTTTAAATATCTTTTAGCCATTTCTAATTCTGTTGAGAATTCCCTTTATATCTCTGAACCCCATTTTTTTAATTGGATTATTTGGGGATTAGGCTTATAGTTTTTTGAGTTCTCTATATATTTTAGAGATATTTTAGAGATTATTCCTTTGTCAGATTTAGGGTTGGTGAAAATCTTTTCCCATTTTTTTAGGCTGTTGTTCTATCTTACTGACTGTTTCCTTTGCCTTACTGAAGCATCTACAGGTCCCATTTATTAGTTGTTCTTAGTATCTGTGCTACTGGTGTTATATTTAGGAAGTAGTCACCAATGCCAATGTATTAGAGGGTATATCTCACTTTTTTTCTAACAAGTTTAGTGTAGCTGAGTTTATATTGAGGTCTTAGATCCACTTGGATTTGAGTTTTTGAGAGGATGATAGATATGTCTGTATTTGCATTCTTTTATATATACTATCCAGTTATACCATCACTGTTTGTTTAGGATACTCTTATTTCCATTGAATATTTTTGGTCTCTTTGTCAAAAATCAGGTTAAATAGGTGTGTGGGTTAAGGTCGGTGTCTTTGATTTAATTCCACTGACCCACAAGTCTGTTTTTAATGCCAATACCAGACTATTTTCATTACTGTGTCTCCATAGGATAGCTTGAAGTCAGGCATGGTAATGCCTTCTGAAGTTCTTTTATTGAACAGGATTGTTTTGGCAATACTGGGTTGCCTGTTATTCCATATAAAGTTGAGTATTGGACTTTCAGGATCAATAGCAAATTGTGTTGGGATTTCAATGGAGATTGCAGTGAACCTGTAGATTGCATTTGTTAAGATTTCCATTTTCACTGTGTTGATCCTAGTTATCCAGGAGCATAAGAGACTTTTTCATTCCCTGATATCTTCTTCAATTTTTTCCTTAAATGACTTACACTTTTTGTAAAACAGGTCTACCACTCCTTTGGTTAGAGTTACCCTCAAGATATTTAATGCTATTTGAAGCTATTATAAAGTATAATATCTTCTCTATTTCTTTTTTGGCCCTTTTATCATTTGTGTATGAGGGCTATGATTTAATTTTAGTTAAATCTGTACCTTGCTACATTGCTGAAGGTATTATTCAGCTGTAGGAGTTCCCTGGTGAAATATATTTATCTATCTATCTATCTATCTATCTATCTATCTGTCTGTCTATTTTTATGGAATAAAGTCTTTTTTTTGGAGGTCACTCATATGTACAATCATATCATCTGCAAAAAAAGATAGTTTGACTTCTTTCTTTCTAATTTGTATCCCCGTATCTCTTTTTGTTCTCTTATTGCTTTAGCTAAAACATTGAGAACTATATTAGATAAGGAGAGAGAGGACAGCCTTGTCTTGTTCCTGATTTTAATGGGATTGCTTTGAGTTTTCCTCCATTTAATTTGATGCTGCCTGTTGGCTTGCTGTATATTGCCTTTATTATTTTAAGGTATTTTTCTCATATGGAGATGATCATGTGCTGGGTTTTTTTAGGTTGTTTATATGAAAAATGACCTTCACTGTTCTTTATATGTTCAACCATCCTTGCATTACTGTGATGAAGCATAGTTTATCATGAAGCCTAGTTTATCATGGTGGAAAATGTTTTTAATATTTTGCTGAATTCAGTTTGCCAGTATTTCATTGAGTTGGTATGACATGCTCCTTTTGCATATGCTGACAACGTGTGACTCCAGTCTTCTTTCTTCCAGTATTCGCAATTTTGCTTTCCTGTTCACCCATTCATTGGCCTATCAGTCTCTTAATTGAACATTGTTCTAATTATGCTAAGGATCATTAAATCTTCTAGGACTTAAGCTCATTTTAACAAACCTTATTTTGTTAAATAACCATTTTAAGTATATTGTTCAGAAATAGTAAGCTATTCAGTATTAAAATAACAGTAGAATTAGCAATTTCAGAAAACTGATATAATTATCTAATGTTATCTTGGGCATTGTGCTAGACACCTTTACCCCAAAACTCAGGATGCAGAAGCAGGCATATTTCTGTGAGTTCATGTCAGCCTTATCTACATAGTGATTTCCAGGACTGCAAGGTCTAAATAGAACATCTGTATCTCAGACAATAAAAGCAAGAAAAGAATTTAAAAATGCAATTTAAACTAGTGTGAAAAATAGACATATAATAAAAATTTCACAAATACCAGAAAATAATATTAAAACAAATTAACAACAAATATGATTTATCTTACATAATTTTGTAGCTTATAGTTTGTGATTGATAGCTCACATTGTACAGGGCCTATATTGAGACAATGTGAGCTCATGGCCTACATTAGGCCAACACTATAGTATGAAAGTATATTGCAGTGTGAACATGTGATAAGAAGAAAATTACTTGCTTTATAAGCCAGATTGAATAGAGAAAAAGGAAGTAATCAGCTTGCTACAATACTGTCCCGGATAGTATCCCACTAAGGGCTTATTAACCAAACATTCTACTACCTTCATATCTCACACTTAGGACCAACTCTATCTCATTATTACTTTATAGCACAAGTCAAACATTTAGAAATAAATATTATAATGTATGAGATGAGAGTTAATTGCATTGATAACATATTTGCTGATATAAAAGAAAAGATAAGCCTAATAAAAATCTTGAAAAAAAAATGAATCAAGGTGGAAAACAAAAGAACATCCTACTACTCTATGTGACTGCATAAGGTTAGGACACCTTAGCATGTACAAGGTTCTGGGTTTGATTCCTAGCAGTCCTGTAGAAAAGAATAAAAATATAGAGTCAATATCTAACTGTTCTTTCTTTTCATAGTAGAATGGATTAAATCCATAGCCTCATGGATGTTATATGAACATTCTGTATCTTAGTTACACATTCAGCCTTAATATTAAATAGCTTATTATGACTTTTGTCATCTAGATCTAACTAAGGAAAAGATTAATAGAAACAGACTACGTTATATTTGTTGATCAAATAGCTACATTCAAATTACTTATTAGCTTGATGTTTTTGGATACTTTAGTCCTAGAATTCAGGAGATAAGGTCAGGTAAATTTCATGCCATACTTTTCTACATAGTAAATTCTAGGCTAAACAAGATCACATAGTGTGGCCCTAACTAAAAATAAATTCTTTTATTAACACTTCACAGAAAAATATTTACACTTACACCTTCAAGAAAGAAAAGGTTTAGTGGCCACAAAGATAGCTTTGACTAAAGGTTTACTTCTTCATCCAACAACTTCAAATATTAAAGTCTATATTTTCAAATGATTCTCAATTTCTTCCAAGTTGACTCTTTTAAGTGAGGATTACAGTAATTTCTCTTGAAGCTTTATTTTCACCATATAAGTTCTGCTTGACATTATGTGTAGTTCATACAGAACATGAGAGAGAAATATCAGCTGAAACTTTAATTCCTTAAGAATAACACAAGGTGCCTTTGTATAAATTATACACTATCATAGCAGTGTTTTGATATTGCAGATAATTTACTATGGCTTATTTTTGTAAAGGTTCTGAGATATACTTTTGGATTCCTTTTCTTAAAATTTTTATGCTGATTTGCATATGTCCTTTTGCAAATTAGACTGAGAAAAAATAACAAAAATAATATTCATGACTAAGCATGTGAAGAAAGAAATTTTTTTAATATTTGGGTGAGTTGTGGAAACCCTGGCAGTCATTTGTCATGTGTGTGAAACAAGAAAGAGAGAAACAGGTCTCTATGAGACAGAGAAAGTATATCAGAAGTCACTACACAGCTGCTCTAAAGACAGGCAATTATTAAGTTTTCATGACTCAGACTTACAGTTCTACAATAAGAATTAAGATCTTTTATTCTTTGAATATGTTCCCATGTGTTTAATTTTATTCAGTAATCACACTGAAGTAGAAAATTAGGAAAACAATCTATCCCATATTCATTTTATCTTACAACATATTGTTAATTTTGAAGAAGAGGCATATTAAAGTAGATAAAAATTTTTTGTAGAATATAAGTTTTTGTAGCATAACAGCACCAAACCTTATCTTTACTGTCAAGTTATGAGTGAGTAGATACTGTGTTTGTCTTTCTGGATCTGGGTTACCTCACTGAGGATGAATTGTTTTCTAGTTGCATCTATTTGTCTACAAATTTCATGATGTCAATTTTTCTCCCTCTGAATAATCATTGTGTAAATGTACCACATTTTCTTTATTCATTCTTTGGTTGAGAGCCACCTAGGTTATTTTAGGTTCTGGCTATTAAAAATGATGCTGCTATGAATACAGCAGAGTGTTGAAAGAGGTTTCTGTCCCTGAACAGGCCAGAGGTTCAACCCACCAATGGCTGCTTTTCCCAAAATGACTCAAACACTTATATTAATTTAATCCTGTTTGGTCTATGTCTCAGGCACATTGCTAGCAAGCGCTTTTTCTTAATTCAACCCATTTTACTAATCCATCTTATCATGTGGCTGGTGGCTGGTGGCTGGCTCACCTGGGTCCTGATGTATTTATTTCTTCCTTTGTGGCTGGAAGGAGTCTATCTGACTCTGCTCTTCTTCTACTTGTCTTTCTTTTGATTGTCCCACCTACTTCTTTGATGTGGCACAGCCCAAAACAGTTCCTTTATTTATATCATACAAACAAACATTCCCACCAGAATAGAGCAAGTGATTCTGTGTGTCATTTGGGCAAATGACCAAGAGCGGTATTGCAAAAGCTAAGTGAAAAGGAGAACCCTAACAGGGACATGCATAAATAACCCTAGGAAAGAGAAAAAGATAAGATCTCTTGGGTAAGCTGGGAGTATGAGGAAGAGAGAGGGAAAGGGTTCACAACACAAGGAAAAAGAACAGTCAAATTGAGAGAAGGTCAGAGAGGAGAGCAAGGAAAAAGATTTCTTGATAGAGGTAGCATTATAGTTTTAAGGGGAACTTGGTGCTAGGCAAATTCCCATTAATCCACAAGATTTGAAGAATGAGCACAGCTAAGACAGTAAGCCCAATAGACAGGGTGCCTAACTTGCCTTCTCCTGTAATCAGATAGATGGATGGCTACCCTTTTCTTCTTTATAGAACCTTCATCCAGTAACTGATAGAATCAGATTCACAGTTAAGCACTGATCAGAGCTTATAGAGTTCAGTCTAAGAGAGGAGGGATTAAATGAGCAGAGAGGTCAAGATCATGTTGAAGAAATACACAGAGACAGCTGACCCTAGCTACTGGGAGCTCACTGACTCGGGACTGCCACCTAGGGAATTTACATGGTACCAAAGTAGGTCCTCTGAATGTGTCCAGAGCTGAGTGAGAGGTAAGCAGCTTCTGACTCCTGGGCTGCCCCGGAGACCTCCTCTCCAAGGTCAGAGACATAGCCCAAGATCTGACCTTACACCATGTTATGCCCTAAACCAAAGCTGGGAGAGACCATCCCCTGCTATCACCAGGACACATAGCAGGAAGGACATCCCATGGCCGGGACCTGGCTCCAAGGCAAGCTATGTCATCAGTGATGGAAGTCTTCAGACCATGGACTCCATGTCCAGACCATAGTAAGAAATTGTACAGACCCCATGTCCAGAGCAGACAGGAGACACACAACTTCTGTAGCCACAACTGACTAATATCTGACTAAAAGCTGCCTAAGAGTAAGCCAAGAAAACACTGGGCAGATGTCAGTGCAAGATAACAATATAAAGAACAACAAGGCACCACCAGAAGAAGCTGGTGGTTCTACAATACCAAGACTTAAACAAAGCAATGAAGAGGAAAGAGAAGAAAACAACATTAAAAACTCCTTATAGAAGCCTTAAAAGAGGATATAAAACATTCCCTTAAAAAATAGGAGATAATACAAATAAAAAATTGGAAGAGATGAATAAATCCTTGAAAGAAAACAAAACAAAAAAACCAATAAAAGGAAAACCAACAAATGAAGGAAACATTCCAGGAACTAAAATTTGAAATAGAAGTAATAAAAAAGGCATAAAATAAGGCAAAGGTGGAAATAGAAAATCTGAAGAAACAAACTAGAACTACAGATACAAGCATCACCAACAGAATCCAAGAGATGGAAGAAACAGTCTCTGGAGTGGAAGATATAATAGTGGAAATAGATACATCAGTCAAAGAAAACACTAAAACCAAAAATGCCATAAAACAAAAAATTCAGGAAATGTAGGACACCATGAAAAGACCAAACACATTTTTTTTAAACTTTTAGGTATCCATTAAGAATGACAAATTCACAAATTTTTAGAACAGAAAGGACAAGACAGCCTGAGGAGGAGAAACTGACACTGAGTGAAGCCAAGTAGACTCATAGCTGGTGAACAGAGGATCCTCAGTTAGCTCTGATGGCCAATTCTTCCATACCACTGTGCTCTTATTCATGTCACACTGCAGAATAAAATGGCAAACCACTCAAACTGATTTTACAAGTGTTTGGTATATAGAATAAAGAAAAAGAAATCAGTTTGAAGTCACAAATAATTAAATAAATATAATAAAGCTTAAGAAATAGATTAATTAGTGTTGTTAGAATGAATTAGATGACCTACTATGTTCCTTTTGAGAAACTGTTTTTTACATATTCATTTAGCTTAAATTGTATCTATCACTAATTTTACTCACATTTAATTTTATTTCTAAGTGCTACAAAGGAACACAAAATTCACATTGATTTATGAAGCTGTGTAATATTTCTGTGCATAAATACTTTGTATGATATGTAAATCTAAATCAAACTAAAAATAGGTTTCTTCAATAATTTTTATCATTTTATGAGGCAAAAGGTTCTATTTTTCTCCTTATAAAAATGTAATCATATCACAATACACTGCAAACTAGACATTATTTTTTCCACCTGTTTAACTTGGCACCATCAGTCTACTTTCTATATATCTTTTGTCTCAACCCTCCAGTAACTACCATCTAATCTCAACCTTATTCATATTTCATGTATGGCTGACTTTACTGTTTTACTTCTCTGCCTTTTATATTTCACTTAACATAATGATCTCCAATTCTATCACAGTTGGAGAAGATGACAGAATTTATCATTTCCTACATAACTCTTCATCATACTATTTTATTTCCCTTGGGCATATAATCAATGCCATGATTGATGGATCACATAGTTGTTATAATTCTATTTTTAGATGAAACTAAAATTTTTATAATGCCTGCACTAAACAAGAGGTCTACTGAACAATTTCTTGAAGTTAACTTTGATTCAAATTCTCATCACATCTTGCTAGTTTTAGAATTTTTGACACTAGCCAACCTCACCAGAATATTTGTTTTTTTATTTACATTTTTATGGTAATGATCTCAAATGTCTTCTTATTTATTTATTTATTTTAAAAAGATGTTTCTCTGTGTAATGCCACAGGCTGTCCTGGAACTTACTCTGTAGAGAAGGCTGGCTTTGAACTCACAAAGATCTACCTGCTTCTGCATCTTCTCGAATTAAGATGTGCAACACCACTGCCCAGCATGATTTCCTATTTTTACTGACATTTGTATTTCTTTATTTGGAAATAATCTATGATATTCATTTACCCATTTTTCACTCCTGTTGCTTTTTTTTCATTTATATATTTGATTTTTAAAAATATAGTTTAGGTATAAACTCTGCTGTATAACTTGAAAGAAGACTGTGTGGGTTAGCTCTGCTTTCTGTTGACTGATTTCTATGACAAAAACAATTTGGGGTTTTCTCATCTTTCTATTTTTATTTTTTCCATTTTACTTTCTGGATTATTTTCAAAAACTTTTTTATCCTTTTTATGCTTAATTCTAATGGTTTTATTTTTATATATGTTATACTTAAATATTTAATGCATAAATATATCAATAATATAATGATGGAAAAAGGCTTATAGTATCTATTAGTTTTTATTTATTATGAAAAAAGTCATATTTTTTTATCTGTGTATATCCTTGTTCAAGCTCCCTTTCTCCTCATGCCCCTTCCAGTCACTCTCTCTTCTCCCTATCACTTTATCTTCTCCCCAGCAAGGGCAGTTGGTCCCAAGGTCCCAAAGTGGCTTAGTTCATCATCCACTCCTGTCAGATCTGTTTTCCTCAGCCCAACATCAAAACTGGGTCAGATGTTCCTCTGGAGGGAATGGGCTCCAAGGTACGGATCCAAGGTGCTTCAGATCCCAAACTGTTCAGTGAGTGCATCTCCTGCTTATCTTTCTGGGTCTGTGATATCTCGCTCAGGAGGGTATTCTCCAAATCCATCCATTTGCCTGCAAATTTTAGGACATCATTTTTTCTTACTGCTGAGTAGTACTCCATTGTGTAGATGTACCACAGTTTGTTAATCCATTCTTCAGTTGAGGGACATCTAGGTTGTTTCCAGGTTTTTGCTATTACGAATAATTCTGCTATGAACATAGTTGAGGTAATGCCTTTGGAGTGCGAATGTGCAACTTTAGAGTATATGCTCAGTAGTGAATGTATTGCTGGATTTTTGGGGAGATGAATAATGTCTATTTTTATGTATAGTCTAATGTTTATTGTTTCCTTTATCAAACTGATATAGCTTCAATGGAAATCATTTAGCTTTAGAATTTTGTTATTTCTAAAATTCTCATTTTATTTCATTAACCTACATGTTTTCCTATATGTGAATATTCTTCTATTTAGGGTAATACAACTTTGATTAACATATCAGAAACCAGTAAAATAAGGTCACTATTAACTTGAAATCAAGGCTACATGAAGATATTAAAATAATAACAGAATAAAAAGAGCACCAATTTCCTTAATGAAAACAGATGCAAAACTCCTCATTGAAATACAAACAGAGCCCATTAATACATTAAAAAGATAATTGATTAAGTTCAAGTGCAAATCATCTCATATATGCTAGGAGGGTTCAGAATATGATTAATGACAATTATGATTAGCAGAGCAACTGATTGAAGTTACACCCAGGGAGAAAAAAACTACTCTTTCAATGGAGGACACCAGGAAAACATAGCCCATTGAATCAGCTAAGCAAGGTTCCCATGGGCTCAGAGATAGAGAAGTGTAAGCACGCGACATGCATGGGTCTGCAGCAGGTCCTCTCTGCATATGTTATGATTGTTATGTTCGTGTTCTTGTAAGACTTCTAACAGTGGAATCTGGTGCATCTCTGACTCCTTTGTTTTCTCTTGAGATCCATTTCCTCCTATTGGGTTGCCTTATCCACCCTCAGTATGGGCTTTCAAACAATAGTTCCTTGTTTTGTGTCATCTGTATGTTGAAGACCTGCTTGTTTCTGAAGAGGAATTGAAAAGGGACTGTATACATGGGAGAGGACATTTAGAGAGGAAAAGTAGAACAAATGAAGGGAGGGAAACTGTGATTGTGGTGTACTTGATGACAAAAAATCTATTTTTAATAAAAAAGAAAGCTAGAAAGCCTAATAAAGCAAACAAAGTTAACTAGAAAACAATAAATCAGAATTAATTAAAATAGAAATCAAGCCATGAACTCTATTGTAAATCACCTCAAACCAGAAATAAAGAGGCTATCTTTAAATAAATCTAGTAACTAAGTGGTATTATTTCCTTGCTATGGTAAAATCAAATATAATAAAACAGTAAATAGATCCATACTATATGGGGAAGATGAATATTTTGTAAGATATAGAATGGTAGAGTCTCCACATCTGCATTCTACAACTTTCATTTGGCACATTGGTAGAAGTTCTATCCATGGCAATAACAAGAGACAAACATATAAAAGGCTTCAAGTTAAAAAAGAAAAAACAAATTGTCACTGTTTTTTGGATCACATAATCTTATGTTAAAAATTTGTTCCACCAAAAAGATTGAAACAATAGAACTACTAAATTCCACAATATTTCAGAACTTAAAATCAGCATATAAAAACAAATCACACACACATATATATAAATATAAGCATATATGTGTATATATATATGGTGATACATTTTTTTTTCAAGATGGGGTTCTGTATAACAGTACTGACTGTCCTGCAACTTTTTTGTAGACCAGGCTGGTCTAGAATTCAGAGATCCTGCTGTCTCTGTCTCTCAAGTGCTGGGACTAATGGTGTGCACTAACACTGCCTGTCTCTTAGGCTTTGAACTCACAAAGATCCAGAAGGATTAAATCTCTGTCTTCTGAGTGATGGGGTTAAAGGTGTGAGTCACCACTCTCTGTCCTACATGGTTTAGCTGTGGGCAATTTGTCCTTTAATATACATTATATTAGTACATATGTATCTCCAAAATTATCTGAAAAAGAAATCCAACAGTAAATTTACAATATCTAGTAAAATAAAAATAAAATACATATAAATAATTTTTTAAAATAACGTATAAAACTTAAAAATGTAATTTAGAATATGTAAAGGGGAATTCATTTTGTTTATATATTTAAAGATTATATATATTAATGTTGCAGATTAGGAGCAATCTAAACAAAGTCAAATGTCATTCTTCACAGAAGTCTGAGAGAAACAAACTGAACATTCATAAGGAAATACAAAAGGGAAGTATTTAGAATGCACTTAGAGATTGAAATTGTTTTGGTTTAATAAAAAGCACAAGTAAATTCTAATCTAGGTTGCTTAACCTTACCTGACTAGAGCAATTGAGTAGGTTTTACATAACAAAGCATGGTCCTTTCTAATAGAGAAGATACTAACTTAAATTGTTCAATTGTTGGTTACTTCTATGTAATTGAAATATTCTTTGGGCCACCAACCAGCTCCCAGAGATTCATTATTAATTTTGAATGGTCGGCCTTATCTTATGCCTGTCCTATTAGCTCTTTTAACTTAGTTTTATATGTTTCTTCTGTTCATCTACATTTTGCCTTGGGACGTTTTAGCTTTCTTTCATTCTATATGCCTTACTTTCCTGCTTATTCCATGTCTGGCTGGCTTGCCCATGGTGTCTCTGTGGTGTCTCTTTTTCTGTCTTCCCTGCTGCTAAATTCCTTCTCCTACTTACTCTCCCTGCCTGGAAGTCTGTGGTGATATATTTTATACTTAATAAAACCAGTGTGGAATATTAGAGAACAGATTTACCAACAGCAAAGCCAGGAGGATTAGAGAGTGATAACTCTGGCCTTTATATCTTTAATCCAAGCACAGGAAAGACCAGGAATGGTGACCTACACCTTTAGTCTCTTAACTCCAGAGATAGAGATCTTTCAGTGTTTCAGTGAATTCGAGACCTAACTTCCAAACAGTAGTGGTTCACACTTTTAACCCTAGCTCTAGGAGTATGATTCAGAGTTCAACCAGGAAGTGAAACAACTGGGCAAAGAAGGTATTTAAGGCAGGTATAGGAAGACAGAAGTTTATTCTGTAGAAGTGACTAGGAGCCAGGCCAAGGAAGCTGGAAGATAGCTTTTAGCCTGATAACTTGGCTGGGTGAGATTTAACTGCAATTTGTTTCCTCTCTCTGATTTTCTAACTTTCCACCAATATCTGGCACTGGGTATTCATTAAAAACAAACTACAATTCATGTTTCACATGTCCCAACTATACTTCTTCCCTCAATATTAGCTATTCAGCATTTTATAGACCAATCAGGTGCCGTAGGCATGCAAGGAAAAACAGCAATAATAATAACATCTTTACATAGTTAAACATACATTCTACAATATCCTTAAGATATGCACCATTATTGAACTCTTGTATATGTTATGATTGTCATGCTAGTAGATGTTGCAATGCAATTTCTTTATATCTAAGAAGAACTATTATTTACTTTTATGCTTTGTCAGTTTATAGCTCATTCAGACACTAAGAAAAGTATTTCTCAGAAAAGGGAATTCCAAGTCTGTTCTTGATTTTTTTCCCCCTCAAAGTCCTGTGTTTAAAATTTGTGGTTTCTTCAGCAAAAGGTTATGACCTCTGAATTCTAAGAGAAAACAAAAAGCAAATACAATAAAATATTATTTTGGGAGTACCTTGGACTCCCTAAACAACATCTCAAATGGTCAATTCAATGCCTGATGCTAGAACTTTTGCTAACTAATATGTGGCTCTTGGAAGAAGCATTATTTTTATGTTTTATATATATATAATATATATACATGTGTGTGTGTTTTCAGATGCAATTACTAAATATATATGTATATATTTAAAAAACAAAATTTTTCTCTACGCATTTATTCAAACATCATTAGTGTTATCCATTCATCTTCATTTTTTCTTTTTTTCTTCCTCTGTTCTGCTCTCTCTTGTCTCTTATTAGTAAATGTCCTCACCCCCATTTACCCTATTTCTTTTTGAAAAACAACTGGGACAGATAATTATCCTCATTTATATATACATAGAATGTTCAGAGTGGGTTCTCATAGGAAGTTTGAAGCTAGATTGCCAATTAAGACTAATTATTGCTATTTGATTTTCTATTTGTATCCCTTTTTCATATGACATCTTATTGACCTCACCCAGTCTAGTTAATCTCTCTTTATGTCTCCTCATATGTAAAAAACAACAACAAAAATAAAAAGATTGGTAAGAGCTTCTTCCTATGAATTTTCTGTATAAATTAGTATATATATATAACATTTAGAATAATTTCTATCTTAGGGTCCACAATAAAAAGTCAACTCTTTTGGTATAACTGTAAATGCTTTGTGTTTTAATAGGAAAGCTGTCCTTGAATACACAGGAGAGCAAACTACTCTCTTTTAAAAGATTTTCTCAGTTTTGAAGGATATTATCTCTTCTCCCTACCCCCTAATGCAAAAGCCTCATTATTTTATTAATTTACTTGTTTATTTATTTTGATTACCTATTATTTCCAGTAAATGTTGACTATAGGCTCATGGGTTTGACGGCATCCACTGGAGGCATGGGAAACTTACATGTGGTTATGCTATCAGAAAAAAAATAATTCTTCTTCCTACATTACTTATTAACCATGAAAAACTACTCGTGGAGATGTGGGGTCCTGAGTATCATCTAATATTTCTAGGCCAAAGTATTGTTTACTGGGTTGACTTTGTGTAGGTCTTGTGCAGATAAACAATTAAGTTCAGAATGCAATGGCCACTTCATGTCAGAAAACAGCATTTCCCAGCATTTTTCTCCATCCTACTGCTTTGTGGTGGTTTAACCAAGAATGGCTGCCATAAGCTTATATCTGGATTCTTGGTTCCCATTTAGTGAAACTGCTTTAGGAAGAATAAGAGGTGTGGCATTGTTAGAGTAGGTGTGAGCTTGTTCAGGGAGGTATGGGACTGGTGGTGGGATTTCATGTTTTTAAAGCCCATGCCAGGACCAGGTTTATTTTTTCTCTGCCTGATTTCTCAGGAGCAGAATGTACATTTTTAGCTTCTGCTCCAGAAGCCTATCTGCTTGCCATTGTGTTTTCCATCATGATATTTATGGACATCTAACCCCTCTGGAACTGTAAGTAGATCCTCAATGAAGTGCTTTTGTCTAGAAGGTATGCTGGTGATGATGGCTTTTCCCAGAAGTTAAACAATAGCTAAGACAGGTTCTGATAGTTTTTCTGCCTCCTCCTGTGTGATGCTCTCTAAGCCTTTGTGGTAGAGGCCTTAGTCCAGATGTTTCATTTAGGACTCAGACCTCAGTGTCTTATTCTTAGCATTTTAAGCAGGTATGCATTTCCCCTTGACTAATACCCATTCAAAAAAAATTATGTATATGGCTTGTTTTGCTATCACTAAACAATGGACTACTAACTGTTTGAAAGTAAATTACTGTTAGGATCATAGCTAAGGCTACAAATACTTCTTTGCTGTCTTGGATGATTATGTTCTGAACCCTGACATTTAAATAAATAGAAACAACTTATACTACTTATTTGCTTCTGAGTTCTAATTGCAATGAAACTAATTGCAATGAAACATGTTCCAATTTATTCCTATAAATGAGTGTTGTGAAAATGAAGTTACAGAAATTTGCTAAATCATGCAGTCAGTGGGAACTCATTGTAAAGTAAATCAAGTTGATAGTTAAAGAATATTTTGAAGCCTTGTGTAATATCAGAATAATCATATTCTGCTTGAAATATACACTCATCATATTGTAAAAATACAGTAAGGGTCATACATTTTGAGGTGGAAGGAAACAAATTTTAATAATGTACTCTTAGTCAAAAAGATTCACATTGATTCAATATGGAAATATTTATTATATAGAAATATGTGAAAAATATAGACACTGCTGAAAGGTGATATTTTGATAGATATCCTTTTCTTAAGACTGTAAGTACTGAACATTTATCACTGAACATGTATTATTTTTATATTTATTTTGACATTATTTTTAAACATTATATGCTAACAATGTAAGAAAGAAATCATGTGAACCTCTGAGTGACTTTTTTATTTTTAATTTTTACAGCTGAGAGTAGCAAAGAAAATTGTAGTTCACTCTTAATTATAGAGTTGCAAGAGCAGCCCTGTAATTAGAGCTGTGAAAATTGTCTGGCAACAAATTCTCTTTGTAGTTTGAAGGGGTGAAAAAATCCTATTGATAGTATTTGATGTGAGTTAACGCACAACTACAAAGGAATATAGTAACTTCTTAATATTTCTATAACACTTCAAATGTGACAACTGCTAATTGTTATCATTTGAACATGTGAAAGCCATTTTATATATCTAGGCTTGTGTCTTTAAGAGATTACCATGTTTCTTTCCTGTGTAGAAATTTACACTCAATTTCTGGAAGATGTTGTCAGGATATAGTTACCAAGTGAACATTAGAGTCAAAGTACTTAGCCCAAATTTTATATCACTTGAAAAGTGTCCATTTATAAATAATAGGCATTAAATGACTTTACATTATCAAATGATCTGATTTTTATCTTATAAATGTTTATATAAATTCTAAAAAAAGGATGATCTTTAGGTTTTATTCATTTAAATTTATTTTTCTGAATGTGCAAAAACTTTTGGCCATTGTAATGTGATGTTCAAAGCCCTAAGGATGCTAAAGTCATTAAAGTTTCTGTAAATGGCTAAAGTTGGTTTTAATAATGGGCACAACATCTGTTAGATACTTAACAGATTACTCAAATATCACTGTACCTGGTTGCTAAGTACTCTGGAAAACTTCTAAATGTTAACAGGAAATTCCTTGGAAAGTCTTTAGGTACTGTTATGTTCACTAGTGTTATTTTATTATGAAGGTAGTTAATTTCATCATCTGCTATAACACCAATACAAATAAAACTTGAAGAACAAGAACATAGATACAATTTGGACAGTAAAATTAAATTCTGTGCTTGAGTCATCCTAATTTTATTCACTTTAATTTGATCATTTGACATTACATTCCCAGCATTTCTTATTTTAAAACTAGCTAATAAAAAAATCTAGAAGAGTAAAAATGATGGAAGGGATCTCTCTGATGACAGTGACATTTTCTTCCATTTAAGCTCTTATCCTATGCAATCAGAAATAAAGTCAGTATTTGAAATTGATTAACAACTGTGGTACCTCTACACAATGGAGTACTACTCAGTTAAGTAAAAATTATATCCTAAAATTTGAAGGCAAATGGATGGATTTGGAGAATATCCTACTGAGTGAGGTCTCACAAACACAGAAAGATAAACAGGGGATGTACTCACTCATTAGTGGACTCTAAACAATAAAGCAAAAAGCAATGCATGTCCAACCTGAAAATCACAGCCATTGAACAGCTTGGGATCTCAAACACCTTGGACTGGCACCTTGGATCCCACTCCCTCTAGAGGAACACCTGTCTCAGTCTTGATGTTGGGCTGAGGAAAGCAAATCTGACATGAGTCGATGCAGAACTAAGCCACATTGAGACCTTGGGACTTTCTGCCCTTGCTGGGGAGAAGATAAAATGATGTGGAGAAAAGAGAGTGACTGGAAGGGGCGGGAGGGAGAAGGGAGCTTAAACAAGGATATACACGGATAAAAAATATGACTTTATTTATAATAAAGAAAGAAAAGAAAGTGTATTTTAACAATAAACTATGTTGAACCTTGAACCATATAGACTTGGAACACTAGTGTGTCAATCAGATTTAAAGACTGCTCTGTCCAACCTATTTTGAGTTCAGGTCACGCCAATGTAGTTTCTGTTGTTTCCTGATTCTCACCCCTTTCAATGAGGAGCAAGTAGGAGTAATTGTTGTCTAGTATCTCATGAGACCCTATGGAGTAAGCTATGTTTTGGCCAACATTTCAGTTTAAGAAAATGAAATAGCTTGCCTTTTGCTTACGAAATAATGTTTCAAACACATCTAAAACTAAACAATGAAGATGCTTGTATTATATTGAAATAAAATGAACTAATATTTTATTTGAAAGTATATATATTTATATAATTTTTGTCTTACTGAACATAGTATCTAACTCAGTGAAATATATACATTCCAAAGTAAAATACCATTATCTCTCTATAAAAACCAGTAGATGAGAAAAGTGTTTAGTTTTTTCATTGAAGCAAATTTTATTAGTCACTTTTCTAATTACAGTGACCAAATACCTTACAGAAGAAGTTTAAGAGAGAAGAGCTTATGCTGGGTTACTGTCCAAGGGCATCATGTGTCACCTAGGAAGACATGGAAGCAGCAGGCAAGCTGGTCACATTGTATCCACAGTCAGGAAATAAAGAACAAGAGTAAAGGCAGAATTATGGAATAAACTTAAAACTGACCCACTTCCCCCAACAAGGCTCCACAGCCTGAAAGTCTCACAATTTTCCAAACATCATCATACATGGGAGACATCATTTAAATACATGCATTTATAGGGGACATTTCGCAGTTAAACCACAATATATACTACCTTGAAATGATTCATAAAAATGAGATACAATTAACTCCATATTTATAACAGTGTACCAAAATTATAACAAAGTATGTATACTATAGAGTTTATTTATTCTATATGTACATAAAATTGGGACAGCTGGACTGCAGTTGATTTTTTTGTTGTTGTTTTCTCAGTATAGTACTTGTGTTAGGATTAACTTTCTTAAAATTTATCAAGCTGAACTTAGAATTTGTACATTTTTCATATATAGTTTAGTTTATAGTTTACATTAATGCTTATAGTTCTCTTTTATATTAACTATTTCCATTTGTAAACCTGTGCTATTTCTCTGCTTAATTGCTTTATTATTTCCCTTTGTTTTATTTAATAGCAGGAACAATGAGACCATTTGAGTTGACTAGAAAAAGTGATACTCTTGATTTCTTTTTATGGTTATTATTGCATTTTCTTTTAATTTTTTAACTTTTTTAGTTTACATATGCTTTTATTAATTAACTCAAAAGTATGTACTATAAAACTTTGAGATTTACAGTTCTTAACATATTTGAATACTTCTTTATATGTCTAATGCTTAAGTGTGTATTGTTGCATACATATACATATATACTTATATGCACACATATATACATATGTTTGTCAGTATACACACACACACATATATATATATCATAAATATTCTGATAAATGCCTCGCATTGCATACTGCTTTACATGGAAGAAGTAAGATGTAGGAAAATCAAATGTTTTGCTTAACCCCACACAGCATTTGAGCAGAGTACTTTATATCTAACCTTAAGAAGTTTGGCTTTATCAGAGAAATGCAAATCAAAACAACTTTGAGATACCACCTAACATCTGTTAGATTGGCTAAGATAAAAGGTACAGATGACAGCCTATGTTGGAGAGGATGTGGAACAAGGGGAACACTCCTACATTGTTGGTGGGAGTGTAAGCTTGTTCAGCCACTTTAGAATGCAATATGGCGGTTTCTCAGAAAATTGAGAATCAATCTCCCCAAGGACCCAGCAATACCACTTCTGGGTGTATACCCTAAAGAGGGACATTCACACTCCAAAGGTATTAGCTCAACTATGTTCATAGCAGCATTATTTGTAATAGGAAGAACCTGGAAACAACCTAGATGTCCCTCAACTGAAGAATGGATTAACAAACTGTGGTACATCTACACAATGGAATACTACTCAGCAGTAAGAAAAAATGATATCCTAAAATTCACAGGTAAATGGATGGATTTGGAGAATATCCTCCTGAGTGAGGTATCACAATCTCAGAAAAGATAAGCAGGGGATGTACTCACTCATTAGTGGTCTCTAAACAAACAAACAAGAAAAAAAAGCCAAGCATACCCAAGCGGCAAACCACAACCACTGAACAGCTTGGGATCAGAAACACCCTGGACTGACCCTTCGGATCCCACTCCACCTAGAGGAACACCTGACTCACTCTTGAGGGAGGGTGGACAAAACTGGATTTGGCCAGGAGTGGAGACTGATCCAAGCATTATTGGGTCAGTGGGACCATAGGACTGTCTGCTCCCTGCCCAGGGAGGGGATGGGGAGTTGCAGAGAAGTAAAATGACCTGATGTGGTGGGAGGGGGAGGAACCTTGAATAAGGATATACAGGTATGGAAAAAAAATTCAGAGGGATAGCTGAACACAAAGTAAATATATGTGTAGCAATCTTATTTGCATTATCACCCTTGATAAGTCATGCTTATGAATTTTTCTTCTTTATAGTTATTGTTAAACTTTTCAGCATTTTAAATTCATTTTACTGATTTTGGATATATACAAAATAAACTTAAAAAAGGAAAAAAAAAGAGCATGGCTATACATGCAAATATGAACACATACTTTCACTGACCCTGTCTAATGGTTGCTTTTAATAAATGTAATGGCCAAGTCAAAAACAAAAAACAAACAAACAAAAAAAAAAAAAAACCCAGAGGGGGAAAAAAAAACTCTAAGATTTTCTTAAGCACGTGATTCTCCAGCTTATATTTCTCACTGCCATTTTTGGGTTGCAAGCTTTTGTTATTCAGATTTAATTCTGTCCTATTTTTAATTGCTTGAGCTATCATTACAAGTATTTGATAGCAAGAATTTAAGCATTTGATTCCTTTTGTTGCCTGTCCTTAGTGTGCTACAAACAAGGTCATTTGTTCACCTCATTGCATTCTGGTTAGTCTTTTTAAAATCAACGAAGAGAAACCAATATACAATGACACAAAACACTCTGTGAACATTAAAATAAATGGTGAAACCAAAGACTCAATAGGATCTTTGTAGGGCTACCAATCTATAGCTAGCTATTGTTTCCAAAATGTTTCCTAATATGTGACATTATGTTCCACTTCCCTGTTGGCTAGGTGGGGCAGTGTCCTGACTTGTATATTCTTTTATAGATTGAAAGATTTAACATGATGGTTACTGTCTAGTTATTCATGGAAATCCACAATAATTATTGCTTCATCTCTTGCATGCTTTGCCATCAACATTTAACATATAGCATATGTTTTTACATACATAACTTAGAAATCACATACTGCAACTTATATGTTCTCTCTTTCAAAGTTTAGAAATGTTCCTTTGTATTAGAATGAGAAAATGAGACTTGCCTGAAGTGTATGCTGAGCTTATCTACCTTGGGGATTCTTGTCCTTTCTGGGGAGGGAATGGGGGATGGGAGGAGGGAGGCTGAAGGCTGACACAGAGGGGTGAGGAAGGAAAGGGGATACATGTAATAAGGATAAAAAAACTTATATATAAGAAATGTTCCTATGGAGACCACTTTACAAAGACATATTTTAGGGCTTTTGGACACTTTCTCATAAATACTTTTACTTTTATAAGCTTACCTTTCTATTATTTTTAACAAATAAAACTAAACACAAAAATTAACTTCTCTGAAATAAATGTGGAAGTTTTCAGATTTATTCACTCTAAGACAATGTATGTTCAAGCCATGTTAGCAACAACAACAAAATCTTGATGCCTTTTTGAAGTCCATCTAAGCCAACACAGTAATTTTTATTTTCAAAATAAATCTGAAAGAGATATATATGAAGCATCAAAAGTAAGTGAAGGCTCTTTTGAGAAAATAAAATGTTTCTTAAAGATAATTTTGTTTTTCAATCATCAGAAATTACATGAATATAATCACTGCACAAATTAAATAAATGATAAATAAAGATTTTTATAGATGAGAAACCTAGGTGGTCACACGGAAGTGCTACTTCAGAAGTTTTCAAGCTCTGGGTAAACTGTGGCAGGACAATCACTCATGCAATTGATGTTGCTCGAGCTAAATCTGGAGACTCCATCTCAACACACAGATGTCTGAGATCTAGATCAAGTGGTGAAATGTTAACCTCTACTATGTCACCCCCAAAATGTTTCAAAGTATACTGAAAGTGCTTATGTTTTAAACATTTAATGTAATATGAAATAGTATATTTATTGTTATTTTCAGAATTCTGTAAAATGTATTTTAACTTCTCTCCCTCAATCCCTCCTGGACTCACTGTCTCCATGGTTACCTCCTAGTTCACACACCTTTTGAGTTTATTTGTTTGTTCCCTCAACAAATCCAGCTTGTGTTGTACAAGTATTCTTGGATGTTCTTCACACACAAGAAGTCATCCTTTCCTTTAAGGCAACAACAATCAATCACCAATCGCTCCTCAGCTAGTAGTGGGGTTTCTCTCCCACATCCCCCACTTAGTACTGGGATTACACTTGCTGTCTTGTGCATGCCAATATAATAACTGTGAGTATATATATATATATATATATATATATATATATATATATATATACACACCTGTCCTGGTAATTCTGGCAAGCACTGTTTTCTTAAAGTTATCTACCAGTTCTGTCAATCATAATCTTGTTGTGTACTCTTTTATAATGATCTCTAAGACTAAGAAATACAGTCTATTTTTCTCTGATATGGAACTCTTGTCAATTACTGTGTTTACTGACATTTATTTATTGCAAAAAGCCTTTCTAAAGATTGAAAGATGCACTATCCATGGGTGTAATGACAAGTCTTTAGGGTCCATTTGATACTGTATATTTAGCAAGGTAATATTATTTGGTTCATTCCTAGGACCTCTGCACCCACAGGCTTTTATCCCTGCATGATTTCAAGGACATTTCATAGTCCAGAAAATTATTGACCCTAAAGATTATGAACTTGGGATCCGCAGTCTAGCTAACTAGGGGCATGAGAGATTATATGAACAAAGGGGTCAAGATTATGATGAGAAAACCCACAAAGACAGGTGACCCCTTTGTTCATATAATCTCTCCTGCCCCTAGTTAGCTAGACTGCAAACTCGACACAGTGCTTAGCTGTGGATCTCCCCATCAGTTTATCTGAGTTGCTGGACGAAGTTTCTATGTTAAAAGAAAAATTTTTTTATTCTATTTATTTTTATTTTTTTATTATGAATGAAGTCACATTTTCTGTTCTGTGTATATCCTTGTTCAAGGTCCCTTACACCTCCCACTCCCTCCAGTCACTCCCTCTTCTCTACATCTCCCCATCTGCTCCCCAGCAAGGTCAGGAGGTCCTAAGGTCCCAATATGGCTTAGTTCAGCCTCAACTCTTAGCAAATATAGTTTCCTCATTCCAACATCAAGACTGAGTCAGGTGCTCCTCTAGAGGAAGTGACATCCAAGGTGCCAGTCCAAGGCGTTTCAGATCCCAAGCTGTTCAATGGTTGTGGTTTGCAGCTTGGACATGCTTTGCCTTTTGCTTTTTTGTTTAGAGTCCACTAATGAATTAGTACATCCCCTGCTTATCTTACTGGATTTGTGATACCTAGCTCAGGAGAATATTCTCCAAATCCATGCATTGTCTGCAAATTTTAGGATATCATTTTTTCTTATTGCTGAATAGTGCTCCATTGTGTAGATGAACCAAAGTTTATTAATCCATTCTTCAGTTGAGGGGCATCTAGGTTTCCAGGTTCTTGCTATTATAAGCATTAGTGCTAGGACTAAAGGTGGTTGTCACACCTCCCTGAAATTCATGGCCAAATCTGTAGCTGACTCTGTCTTCTGATCTTCCTTTCTATCTTGGAAAACTTTAGCAGTCCTTTCTTTTGGGTCCTGTGTGTATATATTTTACATCATACTTTTAGCATTTTCTTGCGAAGTGGCTATCTTTTGCTATAAAAAAGTAAAATCCATATGGAGTTTCTTTAATGTCTATCATCTTTTCTCAAATACATAGGTACTGCCAAAAACAGACATGTCTCATTGTTGTACCTTTGCTTTTAAAAGATCATCATCTTTTGTCCCTAGTTTTTGTAGAACTTGAATGGTCAGTGACTTGTCCCGCGCCCTGTCTTCGCCCGCGAAGAAGAATGCAGTACACAGTTTGGATCCTTCTGCAGCAAGTTTACTAGAGCTCTAGAAAATGGGAAGACCCTGACCCCTTGCCAGGAGCTGGCTTTTATACTGTCAAGCCCTCGCCTCTAATGTCTCCCCTTCTGGTTGGTTGTGAACTCTCGCCTGATATGACGCAGGGTCAGAGGGCTTGGCTCACAGAGTGGAAACTTACCGGGGGACATGCGCAGGTACGTTGTTTATCGCCTCGGCCGCGCCTTGGTACCAGAAACCGGCACCATCTTGCCTGCTTGACCGGGCTCCCGGCTCCCTACATCTCCCCCTTCTTTATATATTAAGAGGGGAGCTGGCTTCCTGTAGACAGGCAAAGACAGAGGTTGCTACCTGTTTGGATTGAGAGACTGCATGGGAAGGAGTCCTCGTTCTACTAGAGAACTGGATACAACCCATACCTGTCTGGCTGTCCTTTTTTTCAGGCAGGGCAGGATACAACAGCAGCCCTTTGCAAGCAACTTGCCTTCCAGGCCCATGTCAGGCCTGTGCGGTGCATTCTGCCCAACAACCTGCCCAGGGGAATCGGGCTAGGGCACTCAACCTCGTGCAATGGGAACAAGCCCTGAGGGTGCATGAGCTACCTTTACCCTATTTTGCGCCCCTTATCTGATCACCTTTTAGCCTTAACCTTGTTACTATCATTGGAGAGTTGCTAGCAAAATTTTGTAGGTGCA
>PVIH01012010.1:0-65747 GCA_004025045.1 Sigmodon hispidus
GGTCCCACTGACCCAATAATGCTTGGATCAGTCTCCACTCCTGGCCAAATCCAGTTTTGTTCCCCCTCCCTCAAGAGTGAGTGAGTCAGGTGTTCCTATAGATGGACTGGGGTTTGAAGGGTCAGTCCAGGGTGTTTCTGATCCCAAGTTGTTCAGTGGTTGTGGTTTGCCGCTTGGGCATGCTTGGCTTTTTTTCTTGTTTGTTTGTTTAGAGATGGCTCAGCTGTTAAAGGCTAGGCTCACAACCATAAATATACATAAGATTCTTAAAGGGCTAATATGGAATTGTTCCTCTTCTTTGTTCTATGTCATCACTTCTCAATTAAATTCTGGAAAAATCTTCAAGTACTTCCCAATTGACTTCTTCTACTGCCTCTCTTCATCATTGTAGGTCAGTTTTATTCCCTTTGAAGATCACCCTACTTCCACCTTAGGTATAAATGTGCTATGGAAGGTACTAGTGGCAGTGCCTCAGTACTCAATAAACTTTACATTATTTTATCACCTATATCATCAAACTCTAGCCTGCTGCTCAAAGTATGTCATAATCAAAATCTTACATCTAGATTCTTTCTACCTACTCCCCTCAGATAAGCTTTCTCACTTCAGCTTGTGAGTCACTTACTGTTTCTCCTTTTGACAGTGCTTCCCAGTTCACTGTGAGCTCCGTCCTCCAAAGCTTGTGGGGAACATCATCATAATGCCACACATTCACTGAAGATATTCAAATACACAGAATGTTGGTTTCTAGTTTGCCCAAAGGTGGTGTGTAAAGAAAGTCCAAGAAGGTTTTGTTCCTTTTCATGTTGCAAATTATTCTTATTTTATCCTTTTATGAACACAATTACCACATGATTTTCAATCTTTTTTACATATTCTATTTTTCTCAAATGTGTTGCCTTTTTATTCCTCAATATTTACCTCTGATTCAATATGCTCAAACTAAAATCATGTTTCTCTATTACTTTATGCTTCTGATTTTTAATCAGCAAATGAAACTATCCCATAGTCCATCCTTCATAATTGTGCTATAATAGTTTATATAATAAAGCAGAATTAAGGAATTAAAGGCACAAAGGATACTTAGAATTGAGAGCTTAGCTATATCTATGTCCCCTGTCTATAAAATTCATCCTCATAAATCTTCATAATCAGTGTTAGAATTAAAACTAATTAATAAGTAATGCCATAAAATTCCTTATACTTATTTTGTGTAAAATTAAAGCAATTCAGTATTATCATTTTATACATTTTACACTTAGAAATACAACTATGTATCTACAAAATTTTATTATTGAAAAGCTCCCAGGATTTTTGCATATAGAGATGGAACCCATAAATTATAAATAAGTGGATTGAAACAATAATCCAAAGACACAAACTTTTCTTCTTTCTGAGTAGCTATCTATTAATTTATCCCAAAATAATTTTGGACAACTATAATCTCCCAAAGTAATACCTGACATCCTATATGATAGCACTTTAGAGCAGTGCCATGCCATAGTTCCTTTGCTTCCAAACCTCAACTCATTCATTAGTCTTTTCAAATATTTTTTGATCTATGTATTAGTTACATTTCTGTTGCTGTGATAAGAAACTGAAAAAGACAACTTATTATGAGGTTAAAGTTATTCAAGCTTATAATTCCTGAGAGATAAGAGGTCATTGCCACCAAAGGATAGCAGCAGGCAGCAAGCAAGACCACAGGAGCAGTCCACAGAGATGTCACATCTTGAACAACATTCATAAAGCAGAGAGTAAAACTGGGAGTAAGGCAAGGCCTTAAGCTCCCAAACCTACCCTACCACCCCCAGTGACATACTTTCTCCCACAAAACAGTACCTTCTAACCCACACAAAATTGGGCCACCAACATGGAAGTAGTTACAAAACAAAAACAAAAACAAAAGAAAACAAAACAAAAAAAAAAACAAATTGCTCACCTCGGCTCCTTGCCAAAGACCTTCTCTTATATTTTCAGATCTCCTTTCAATATGCCTTCTTTCTTCTCTTAATCCTGCCAAATTTATGTAAACAGTCATCCTTTAAAGTATTTTCTTTTATTTAATAGATGTAACTCCTGTTTCCTGATGAGACCTTAAATTGTTACAGTCTCAGAACTTAATAGACCTCATATTCTATTGTGGCAGCATCATAAAGGGAGGGAAGCAAGGCATCATCAAAGACATACTGTAGAATAATGCAGAGTAATGTGTGTTATGTAGAAATATAAGACAAGATAAAAGCTATTGAGGTTGGAGAATTGATAGTAGATGACTTTAACAGGCTATAGAAGTAAATTGTACTTAAAGAGATAATGTTTCAACACAAGTTTGAATAAAATGATGAGATCAATTACATGGACAGCTAAAGCACTGAGAGCACAGGGTAATAACTGCAAATAGCAAATACCTTGAGGAGGAAAATTACTTGAGAGTTCTGAAGGAACTGCTAGAAAGTCATTGCTGCAGTTTGAATATGAATTTTAGTCCATAGGCTCACATGATAAACACCTAGCTCCCAGCTAGTAGCAGTGTTGGGGAGGCAGTGGAAATTTCAGAAGGTTAGGGATAGGTTCAGGATATGGTTTTCTGGGTGTGTGCCTTTGAAGGGTATACCTAGACTCTTGTTTCTTCTGTCTTTACTTCATGATAAGGGAAGTAGCTTCTGCCACATCCTTTCAACTTGATGATATTTTTCCTCACTATGAGAACAGAACCAATGAAACTTAGTAATGACTGTGGACATAAATCTCTGCAACTGTGAACTCAGAGAAGTCCTCCTTCCCCTAACTTGTTTACTTAGGTATCGTGTCACTGTTAAGGAAGTCTGACAAACTCAGCCAGTGAAGCTGAACATATTTCTTTCATTTATATTGATTCCTTCTAAATTGTTTATTAATCATCTGCTATATTTGAAGAACTGTCCTATAGAGTGGAGATGCTTGCAATAATCTGTCTTCATGGTGCTTAAAGAAACAGTAAAATACATTTTATAACATAAGGCATGTTTAATTTCTGCTCATTCTTCAATTTCCATATGCAACACAGTTACAGATTATTACACTGTTTAAAATAAATTTCCACAAAGAAATATTTGTAAACATTTATTGTTATTTAAATGACCAAATTGGAGGATAGAAGACATTGAAGAATGTCACAATAATTTAAAATTTTCTGTTTTATGATAAAGTACAAGCATAATAAAAGACATGGAACAAAACTATCAAAAGAAAAATATTAAAACTATATGCATCTCAGGGCTAGAGAAGTAACTCACTGGTTAAGGGTATTTACTACTCTTATAGAGGACCTGTGTTTAGTTCTTACATGAGGTGGCCTACAACCAACTATAAGTCCAACTCCAGGGAATTGGAAACCCTCTTCTTACCTGAGCAGGCACTTCTGTGTACATTCATCGATTCACACACACATGATTAAAAACTAATAATAAAAATAAATCTTCTAAAATCTCTACATCTTATTTTATGTATAATTATATGAACAGATTATAGAAATTGAGAAAAATGTAAACTGTTTTGAATGTCAGATATTAGAAAAATTCTGTCATGCTGAAAGTAACAAAGATTGAGAGCCCTTGTACCATGATATAACAAAGGACAAAAAAAGTGAGGGAGAAAAGGAGACAGGGGAGGCATGAAAGACACATAAAGAAAAAAAAGATCACCAGGTTTTTTACTCAAACAATATTTACACAGTAACTAATATGGGCAGATCACCATATATAGACTTTAGGGAATTCAATAGATAAATGAGTGAACTACAGACTAAGTATTTTATATATCTACACATGATTGTAGGGATTAGTTAAAGCCTTAAAAAGAATTGACAAATGTAAGGGGAACACTCAGTCCTGAAAAGCCATAGTCTGCACTGCTAAGCTACAAATAAACTCTACTTAGATAACGCTTGTGTTTAAAGGACATCCCAATAACAATATACTTCAGAAAAGATCAATATACATATTGAGGATGAAGCTACAGTCAATATAATTCTTCTCAGGAATTCCATGTTATATTACCAAGAGATTATTTTCTATTTTCAATGAATTGTAAAAGGTGTCCAGAAGAGCAAAGTCACCAATGAACACTTTCAGAAATGTTTAATCTATCAGTTTCACTGAATTGATTCTTAAGAACTTTTTTCTACATCACTCAGTAGCTGATTACATAGATTGAAACTTTGTATTGTTCTATAGAGTCTAAATCCCTTCTTATCAATATCTATAGGCACAGTGAAGAGCAGTCAATATTTGCGAAGAATTTTCAATTAGTCAATTCAGTTGAAGATTGCAGACAGATGCAAATACAGTTGTTAAGCAAACTTTGTGGACTGAGCCACTTTCATAATATGTAAATAGCTCTACTTGAGTACAATTCTGTTTATTCTCAGTTTGCCACTTATTATACCATAGCTATGGGTATTGTTTCTCACCTTATTTCCTCCAAAATTCCTTTCTGGTTATAATTTATTTAATCTTTATATTCACTGAGGTGGAATTTTCCAAAAAGTACAAGATAGGTAGAGGAAAGAAGAGTCTAGTAATGGAAAAGTTGGCTTGTGATGAGATTTAAAGTATAACATGGAATGTGAATCGTCCATACAGAGATCACTGGGAGTGACTATGGCTTCCATAGGTTTTTTCATTCTTGAACTTATATAAGTGCTATATATTTCTTTAGCCTCTGTACTATACTGCCCTTTACAGTGAACCATAGTTGTAGTTTTCCATGTGCAGCAGCAAACAGCATCACAAATGCCTGGAAAAGTCTATGTTTAGTTTTATCATGATTTTCTTGGTAAGAAATTGATTGTTTACCACATCTAGGTCTTGTTCTTTTAATATATAATATGTGTAAAGTTTAAAGCCTTAGCTAATGTATTTTAAAAATTCTTTTTAAATGAAATTATACATTTACAAGCAATATCATACAGGCAAGTTATATTTATATGTTTATAAATATGTATGCATACATATGTAACAACAATTAAAGATTGAATTTGAGAGAGAGCAAGGATGGGTACATGAGATGGGTGGAAGGAAGAAAAGTTAGGGGAAAACAATGTAACTGTATTTTAATTTCAAAAAATATTTTATGAAAATAAATAAAAATCACATAAAATGAATTATCTTCATGTCTTAATTCACCAGTCCTCATCTATGACATGCATAATTTTTAAAAAGTGAGTGTATAAAGTACAGACAGAGCTTCAGTTTGTGCCTTCACAAAGGCTAGAGAATAGTAAGATTTCCACTCTTTTTACTAGGTACCAAATAAATATTTGTTTAAATGTTTCTTCACAGTCTATGTACAATCCAAGAACACTGATGGGTATAGCTTTCTAATAACTTCTTTTATGTAGCAGCAGTGTCCATGGCAGTTTTTAATTTTCTGTAGAAGGTTGTGTAACACTATATATATTTGGTGAGATATGAAAAAAAAAGTCTTCTCATGCCAAAAAGAGAAACAGTATACCAAAGCAATGATACTACCAAATTTCAACTCTGAATGAATGATTATTATAGTGACTTACAGGTATTTGAGAACAGGTTACTTACAAGAACATAAATTACTCTAAGGCAGTTTTGTCTTAGGAATCTTATCAGTACCAGGTGTTACCCTAGATTTCTAAATTGTCTACTTTCAGATTCTTAACCAGCTTTCTTTTAGAACCTCTTGAGCCTTACCAACCTTCCATTCAGGGTAGAGTATGTCCATTGGGAAGAAATTACACAATAGGCATAAAGTTTGAGAACCCCTATTCTTCACAAACTAATTATTCAGGAGGAGATATTAAAAAGATGAATTTAGTGGAAAAAAATAAAAAAAACTCTGGAAATGAATTCTAAATTGTTTATAATGTGTGATGGAACACAAATAAAGGGAAATAGCAACTCAGAAAAAGAAAATTAAAGAACACTTGAAGTGGATGATTAGTAAGTTGGCCATTTTTTTTTTTTTTTTTTTTTTTTTTTTTTTTTTTTTTTTTTTTTTTTTTTTTTTTTTTTTTTTACTTAGAGAAAAGTCTCGCAAAATGGTTCTTGAAAACAACTTTCAGCTAGATGGCATTTGATCTGGAAACTGAATAAGAACAATTGTGCCTGTTCTTTTCTAAGAAGAAAATGGGCAGGAGAGATCCATCCCCTTTGTAAGGGAAAGAAAAATATCATTTATCTTGAGGCCTCTCCCTCTTCTCCAAAATATAAACTTGTATCATCTACCACCAAATTGTCTATTCTGCCCTGCCTTAAGATACCAAAACATACAGTAAGATGATAAAGCATTTTATCTCAGGATACAAAAGACTATGCAAATGATTTTAGTGGAATATATGTCAAAAGTAATGACCCTTTAGGTTTAGAAAGTACTTCTGGAGTCTATTAACCAAGAGGATTCATCTTGGATCTCAGTATACTGCTACACTTTGAAGGTTTGAAAAATGATGATTCTATGTAAAGTCTTGAGTTTTAATAGAGAAAAAAGTGACATGAGTGAGCCAACCAATCATCTACTAATTGGAGCTGACCTGTTTGTACCTATAAGATAGGGTGATATCTAGAAAATAGTTACCTGACAAATAATGACCATCTGCATTTAATTGAAATCAGGCACATACATCTGTTGTCTTTGGTATCATGGTGTGATTTTTTTCTTTGCTCCATCTTACCCCACAGTCAGATTTTCAAAACTTAGAGAGAAGCCCAGACTCTGAGCCAAAATATTGCTTTTGAATTTCCAGGGGCTGCCTGTTAATTTACCCATGTCCTTATAAATTCAATTAAAAGCTAAAGCTTAGATCAAATTAAAATGACTTGCTTCGTTATCAAACATCCAGCCATCCAGCTGTTCACAATATTAACGCTAATGCATTTCATGTACAATAGTATTTTCTAATGTTCTCTGTAGGTTCCCTCATGTCTGTAGCCAATTAATTGCTTGTTATATATGTGCTTATGACAGCTTGGCTTCCTGTTTCCATTATTTCTTCTGCACAAAGCCTTACAATGCTTAGATCCTGAAGTTCATAAATCATAGCTATGCATTATTCTCACTGTCTTTCTCTTAAAAGTCTCACAATGAGAGGGAAAAAAGGTGAATACCTCCAAACACTGCAATAGAATCCATATCTGTTACCAAACACTATGATTATGATTGTTCTACCAATATTGTTTCACCAGGGAAAATATTTGGCATTATGACCAAAAAAAATATCTGCTTCCTTTAGGTTTAGAAATAAAAGCAGCAAATAGAATTGTACCAGCATATCTTTTTACTTTCAGAATGACTAGTAATATTGGGCTAAGATCAAAACATGCATGGTTACCTTGTAGAAAGGACAACCCCATTTAAACAGTAAACAGTAATTTCACTGTTACTAAATGCTAATATGCAATTGGTGAGAACTACCCAGGCAAGTAGGAAAAAATAACAAAAGGACATTTCAGTGAGTTTAAAAAGAAGTATCTCTTGAAAATTGTATCCACTTTTAACATCTTCCCTCCTTCATAATCTTCTTTTCCTAAGTTGCTGCATTTTTGCTGCTTCCTAGATCACCTGAGTCCTTATGAGCTAGCCTTGGGATTTTGTTCTACCTTTAGTAAATGTTTCAGACTAGTAAATAAATTTCTGCCCCAAATAACTCTGCATATTTTACCACCTTCAATCACCACTGTTTAGCTGTCTAAATGGTATGACCTTTTCAACCCACCCATAAATGTTCACAATCAGTAAAAAAACAATGAGCCAGGAGAAGAAACAAAGAAAAACATTTTAGGCAAGGGCAATAACATGCAGCAAAAATAGCATGCTATGTGCAGAGAATTATGATCACTGCCTAAAGAAGTGCAAAGGAAAGCTTGTCAGGGGAAGGGATTTTTTTTCTTTGCTTTCAGTTATGTGCTACTTGATCAAAAGTACAAGCTGCATAAATATTTTATGGTGACAGTGAGTCAGCAAGCATAGGGTTCACACATGTGAATTAAATATACAAGCTGGGGGATATAGCTCATCTGAAGAACATGTACAAGGAGGCCCTGAGTTCCATCCCTCAGCACCAGGGAGAAAAGCAAGGCAAAAGAGCAAAAATTACTGATATATGACTTAAATAAACTTAAAGTTTTAGCCATGTCTAATTGCCCTTTGATAGGTAAGATTTCACAATACTGTATTTTAAAATATAAAGTGTTATTAAATTTAGAGATTCTAAAGTAGATTAATTACATTCATATTTTATCACTTAATGGTTCATGCTTTCTTACATGATACTTCAATTATACACTAGATCCCAACAAAAGAAAGCTCACATGATGTTTATGAAAAAGATGATTCTGGAACCTCAAATCCAATCTACTGAATCAGAGCAGAGTACATAAATTTGTATTTGACAAATGGCCATACCTAAATATCCTATACAACAAAGTCTAATCATTTCACTAGAGTGATGCTGGTCTGGGACAAACAACACAAGAATACCTGGTGTTCAAAATTATATATGAGGTGGCTTATATCTGGCTAAATGTTCTTGTGTCAGTATTAACAGAAACACATATATCATAGAGCCCTACCCATTGAGGATGTTTTAGAAAAAGATTTCTGTGGCTGCATATATTTGTGAAAGCCATAAATTACATATACCTCTTAAGAACTACAGCAAAAATTAATATATAGAAGATATTGAAAAGTCATGCATTAAAAACCCTGTATAAGTCAGTATTTCTCAAACATATTAGATAACAAAACTATTTTCACAAACCTGTTAACATACTAAGGAATGTGCATATTAACATGAGTTAAAAACAGTCCACAAATGTTTTTGTTACATATAGTATTGGCAATTATCTACTAGAAATTATTTTTCTAACTTACAGTTTTTTAAAGATATCAGTTATCTGTGCAAGAGAACAACTGTGGTGAAGCTGGTACATGTTGATAAAAAATATAGTAAGATTACATGTCTTATCTTCATTTTTCATAAATTATTTATTTAGTAATATCATTATTTATGCTCTAAGCATAGTTAGAATAAGAAATATGCCAATAACACTATCAAATTATGAGTAATAACACAAAAATACAGTTCAGTTGTCATGTTAGATTGTGTTCATAACTAATTGTAAAATAACTGGAGGGTGTTAGAGGATCAAATGTGGATTCAAAAATTCAAGTTCAGATTCCATTTCCCATAGTTTCCTCACTCATATGGTGTCTATCTTCACATTTCATATATGAGGACCTCTCTCAATGGTCTAGTAGTCAGTTGACTCTAGTAAGAATTGATTAAGATGAAAGAGCTAGCTAATAATGTGCTTGATACATGGGCCAAACAGTATGAAGTTAATATAATTCATTTCTTTGGGGGACAAAAGCCGCTGCGGGCCAGGTCAGAATCTCCAGCCCAAACAGGACGGGAAACCTTCTACTACCTTAGGTGAGATTCTAAGTACATCTTTACTTGAGGCCAAAATGCTTAGTAACTCCCGATACTCAGAAACATACCAAGATCGTCTGAGTTTGTTCACTCCAGTCTTATCGCAGTGACTTTCCCCACTCCTGTTTACAAATTACAGCCCTAAGACCAAACACTCATGTTTATAGAGCTAACATTTAGAGAGGGTACAAGTTACTATATTTATGCTTCAACTTACCTGACCCTGTCGAGAGTACTATTGCCTATTTCTCCATCATTCCTAATATGTTGAGAATCTCTAACTTCACTGTAGATTTTTAAATAAAATCAAGCTTATTTAGTAAAGTACAGACTTGGAATCTTTTTAAGGTTAGGAATGAGTGTGTGATATAGGCAGTAACAATATAAGGTAGAAATCATTTTTTTAAAGACTATATCAAATATTATAAAATATTCCATTGTGAGAGGCAGTTAGCACAGAATTAGCAATCAAGGCTTTTTCCCAGCCTCCTTAACAGCTGTTAAAACTTGTTTGGAACCTTAGCATGAAAAAAGCTGTGGCAACTGTAAACTGCCAAGTGGTTCATCTGAAATACATTTAGGGTTATGAAAAGCACAGCAAAACAGGTAAAGGAAAACATCTGCAAAGAAAAGAAAGTGCTACGGAAGTAGAGGGGCAGCCTAGTAAAGTTTCTCAGAATTATCTCAAAGCCTGTCAGGAAAAAAAAAAAAAAAAAAAAAAAAAAAAAAGATTTCCCCAACAGCTGCCAGAGAAAAAAACATAGCTGTCAAGAGTTAAATTAATCAAACAAAAGGTGGAAGGACACAAAGTAGTTCTGTCTCAGAGTCTCAGAATGAGGAAGTATATAGGGATGTAGACAGGCAGTAACCGCTAAGTGAAAGATTATGAAGAAATGGGGTGAGGTGGATCATGTGAATAGAACAGGCTAGACACAAGGACAAGATATTATATTCCATATTATGTAAAGTGCTCATCACAGTGATTCTAAAAGAACAACTTGTAAGTAGAAAGTGAAGTCAGTACATATCAATACTCCAGGAGCTTGATCAGAAAGATTTACAGGTAAATTTTTCAGAGAAAATCACTACAAAATCAAGAAAAAATTCTATAAATAACTCCAAGTAATGAATACCATTAAAGATTGACATACATTTGAGTCAAGTTCACTATAAATTCAGAAAGTGTATTTAGGAGTGGAAGAAGACATCAACCATTATCAATGGGCTACTGTTGGTTTGGTTTATATTGGCCAAGTGATTTATCTTCTCACTCCTCTTTCCTGTAATTTTCTAAGTCAGTCATGGGACAAGTATATGAGAAATGGAATTTTTCCAACATTTACATAGGAAAATTTCACAGTAAAATTTAAATCTATGTTCATTATCTCTCCATCATTAAGTATTTAGAAGTAACTTTCGACATTCTGTTGAAACAACGTATAGAATGGTCAATGAACTTATTCTGTGAAGGGTTAAAAATCTAAGATTATACTGGGTAGGTACCACTGCTCTGCCTGTCTGCTAATACATTGCAAGACAATATTGGTAACTTCTGCAAATTTTTGATATTATATTATTGCTCAAAAAGTTCCAGAAAAGTGGACATAGGAAATTTGCTAAATGCCACACTCCCGAAGTCAACAAAAATATTACTTTCAGGTTCCATATAGTACATAGTATTTTCTACATCCTGCTCAATAGATTAATAAAACATATGACTACTGAGTGTTTTGAGTCATCATCTTAATAAAGTAGTGACCACATGCTAACAGTAGAGCATTTAGCCAAAGTAAGGGAGAACAATCTAAAAGTTTTACATATTTCTGTTGAATATTTATAAGCAACCATTCTTGAAGGTATTACTCCTATATCCATATACCCAAAACAGCTGTGATTTACAGGATAATGCATGAACAAAATTATGCCAACCAAGAGTCTAGTATCTATGGAGGTATTCTCAAGGCTCCAGCCTTAATCATGGAGCTATTGAAAGTTAATACTTCCTGAACAGGGAGAATCATTTGTTTTTAGTGTGTTTCTACTAGCAGGGTTCTAGTGCCCCATACCTGTGCACTTAGAGCCAACATTAATTGGATATAGTTTGGAAGAAAAAGAAGAAGAGGATGAGGAAGACTGAGATAATCTTGAAATGACAATATATTAGATGGGATACAAGAGCTTTTGAAGAAAGAAAATTTTGTGTGCTTATACAAGAGAGTAGGCTATGAATATGAGCTTCTTATACAAATACATGTACAAATAAAGACATAGATTTTGTTTAGCTATATTGAACAACTTTCTTGGGTTTCACTGTATTTCCCAGAGCTTCTAGAACTTCTATAGAAGCTCTTCCCTAAAAGCATCCTCATTGTATTAAGTTCCTTTTTTCTTATACAACTATTAATTGTTAAAACAGTTGGCATACAAAATAATGTGTTTCTAATATATTTTCTAGTAAAAACAGAAGCAACTCTTACTACTAAATTAGTATTTAAACTCAAGAAATATTAGAAGTTCTAAGAAACATCTCAGCCAAACAACAGACTAATCTTCAGAGCTAGAAAAGGACAGTGCTTATTGGACTGAAAGTCACAGATTTGACCAACATTAACAAGTGACTTGACAAGTTTTTTTTTCTATATTTGCTTAATTTATTACATTTTTATACAAGAGAGAAACATGAATAAAAAGTAAGTTGTAGATAACTTGTTCTTGAATAATTAGTAATTTTTTCTCCAAGTACATAATTGTACATGTGTATCTGTTTTAATCTTCTATTAAAATATTATTAAGCATACAGACAACATGTATCTGGTTGGACTTTGAGCATTCACTCTATTTAAGACTATTTATTATTTTTTAGAGGCATTTAAATTTTATTTAAGAAGATAAGACATTAAAATATAAAACAGGTCATGTTACAGGGTACCAGACATATTGACAGCAATCTAAACCCTGTATTTCTTTTGAGAACATATAAAATGTCTCAGTCACTTTTTTGTTTGTTGTTTTGCTTGTTTTTGTTTTTGTTTTCCTTTTCTATTATGAATAAAGTCTCATTTTTATCCATGTATCCCCTTGTTCAAACTTCCTTCCCCCTCCCAACCCCCCCAGTCACTCTCTCTTCTCCCCATCACTTTATCTTCTCCCCAGCAAGGACAAGAGGTTCCAAGGTCCCAAGGTCCCAAGGTGGCTTAGTTCAGCATCCACTGCAGGCAGATCTGCTTTCCTTACCCCAACATCAAGACTGGGTCAGGTGTTCCTCTGGAAAGAATGGTCTCCAAGGTGCTGGTCCAAGGAGTTTCAGGTCCCAAGCTGTTCAGTGGTTATGGTTTGAAGCTTGGGTGTGCTTTGCTTTTTGTTAAAAGTCCACTAATGAGTGAGTACATCTCCTGCTTATCTTTCTGGGTTTGTGATACCTTGCTCAGGAGGATACTCTCCAAATGCATCCATATGCCTGGAAATTTTAGGATATCATTTTTCTCACTGCTGAGTAGTACTACATTGTGTAGATGTACCACAGTTTGTTAATCCATTCTTCAGTTGAGGGGCGCCTAGGTTGTTTCCAGGTTCTTGCTATTACGAATAATGCTGCTATGAACATAGTGGAGCTAATGCCTTTGGAGTACGAATGTGCATCTTTAGAGTATATACCCAGTAGTGGTATTGCTGGATCCTTGGAGAGATTGATTCCAAGTTTTCTGAGAAACCACCATACTGCATTCCAGAGTGCCCGAACAAGCAGACACTCTCACCAGCAAAGGAGAAGTATTCTCCTTGCTCCACAACCTCTCTAGCATAGGCTGTCATCTGTGTCTTTTATCTTAGCCAATCTGACAGGTGTAAGGTGGTTTCTCAAAGTTTTGATTTGCATTTCTCTGATAGCTAAAGATGTTGAGCACTTTTTCAAGTGCCTTTCAGCCATTCATAATTCTTCTGCTGAGAATTTCCTTTTTAGGTCTGAACCCCATTTTTTGATTGGGTTATTCAAGGTTTAGGGCTCTAGTTTCTTGAATTCTCTCTATATTTTAGAGATCAGTCCTCTGTCACTTGTAGGGTTGGTGGAAATCTTTTCCCATTCTGTAGGCTGTTGTTTTGTCTTATTGACTGTGTCCTTGGCTTTACAGAAGCTACTCAGTTTCAAGAAGTCCCACTTATTGTTATTCTTAGTACGTGGGCTACTGGGGTTATATTTGTAAAGGGGTCAACAGTGCCAATGCATTGAAGGGTATTTCCCACTTTCTTTTCTATCAAGTTCATCCTTTTTAGATGTTCACCAGTACATACCTCTTTTTTTATTTTTGAATAAAGTCACATTTTTTAATCCATGTATCCCCTGTTCAAACTCCCTTCCCCCTCCTACCCCTCCCAGTTACTCTCTCTTCTCCCCATCTCCTTTTCTCCTCCCCAGCAAGGGCAGGAGATCCCAAGGTCCCAAGGTGGCTTAGTTCAGCATCCACTCCAGGCAAATCTGCTTTCCTCATCCCAACATCAAGACTGGGTCAGGTGTTCTTCTGGAGGGAATGGGCTCCAAGGTGCCACTCAAAGGCAGTACATACCATTGAAAGTCTGCTTCTGGGACTAGTGATATGCATATCACCTAGGAATTTGTTGAAAAGGCAAACTCATAAGTCCAATGATAGACTTCATTCAAGCAGCTGCTTGTTCACATATTGGCAGACGTGAAGCAAAGAAAGCAGTCCAGCACCAGAAATGGATACAACCTTAAAGGCCCTTCCCCTAGTGATTTATTTCTGTCAGGTAGGCCAAACGTGCTAATGGCTCCACAGTGTCCAAATCATTTCACAAGCTTTCAACTGACTATTCAAAATATAACTATGTGAAAATCTTTGAAATTAAAATTAAAATGCTGTTGGGTCCGCGAACATCACTTATTGAGTCTAATATGCAGTAGGCATTCAAGTTTTTTTTTCATTTTTTTGATAATAAAAAAAAGAATTAAATTTTTAAACAATGCAAGTGAAGAATAAAAGGGCTGTGACTGATTATTTTTTTTTCTTTTCTAAGTTTAAAGGTCATAGGCCAAGCTTGAACTGACTGCAAGCATCTACATGTGTGAAATGTTGTGCATGTATACAAGTGAGTTCCTTCTATAATCAATAATTGTATAGACTCACTGAGATGCAGGGTCTTAGCATTCAAACTATTCAATGAACTTTTTGAAGTGAAAGACAAAACTACCCTGGCCAGCTGATTGTATAGTTTCTGCCTACTACCAGGCTTTAAATTACAACAAAAGAAAGAGCATGTATGCTGTTATTTCCAGAGATTGTCAGAACTTGTGCAGTGAATTTCTTGCTCCATTTCCATTACTTGTCTCTAGCTTTCAGAGTTTAAATAGCCTCATATCCACACTTGTGCTTCTGACTGTCCCAATGTGGTGGAAATGTTTTTTGTATGATGTAAATAAAGTAACTGTTTTGGCTTATGTAGAGCACCGTAGAAGTGGGTAGAGAATCAGAGGACAGGCAGGTAGGAGAAGGGTGGAGTTAGTCAGTCTCTATCCTTCTATGGTCTTTGATGTGGTTAAAAGTTTAATAAGTATAGATATAGTTCTTTTTAGTTTAAAAGATATATTAGATATAAAACTTTAGACTCACAATGATAAGGTAAATAATGAAATATTCTCTTTAATTTTATAAATACAAATAAACTAGATGTTGTGACTATAATTCCTGCTTGAGAGCTATTCTGTTATAATTTTGCTATATAAAAATTAAAACCTTCCTTTTTTAATTAGACAGAAAAGAGGAAATGTGGTGGAAATGTTCTCTGTATGATGTAAATAAAGTAACTGTTTTGGCCTATGTAAAGCACTGTAGAAGTGGGTAGAGAATCAGAGGACAGGCAGGTAGGAAAAGGGCGGAGTTAGTCAGTCTCCATCCAACCCCCGAAAAAAAATCATGTAAAGAACACAGGTGAGCCACTGGCCGAGCCACGTGACAGACAGATTGATGGAAATGGGTTGAATTAAGATGAAAGAGCTAGCTAATAATGTGCATGAGATATGGGCCAAACAGTATTAAGTTAATATAAATGTCTAATTCATTTCTTTGGGGGACAAAAGCCACCGCAGGCTAAGTTCCAAAACCTCCGGGCCCAAATGGACCCGGCAAACTTATTACAACATCCCAACTCACTAGCCTTTCACTTTTCTCTAAATAGAAACTGGATACTCTCATATCTCCTTCTAACAAGACTCAACTATTTCAGTTACATCCTAAGAACATAACATGCAGAAATATTCATGTTGTTTATAACATCTGTAAATATGATCCTGTTATTGCAGCTTACAAATACAGGGTTTGTTATCCAATTAGAACAAATGCTGAACAGGAAACATCTGATTTTGACAGCATCAGATGTCAGAGTTGCAGACATTCAAAACACACTAGGGTTTTAAACTTATTTCTGAAAACTCTTCATAAGTAGAAATTCTAGTTCAATTTATTGGAAAAACTGAAGTCCCCTATACAAGTGAATGCACATTTTCCATGGCTTATAACAGTGCATTTCTGAAAATCTCCAACAAATTCTATCTTTGAGGTTCAGGAAGTTGTGGCCTCTTACAGATTTTTGTATGATGAGTAAATTGCTCACTTTGGTTTATATTCGGGAAAACCTGATACAAGCTATATATGCAAACCAAAAAAAAAAAAAAAGAAATAAACACATTTTTTAAAGCCTTGTGTATGTTCTCCTCCAAAACCTGCTGCAGCTTCAGAAATCTGGAAGTCAGGATATGGCAAGGGCAACATTTCTAGGATACAGTTTTATGTCACTGTCTCTTTGTGTTTACCAAAATTATGATACCTGGCTACATCTCTTCTTATCTATTACCCTCCTTAGTAGCCAAGAGTTTCTCAGAAAGAATATGCACAGACCTGGAGTCTAGCACATAATAATTAGTCCCTTTTCAGAAAAATAGTATGTAAATAACTCAGGACAGTTAATAATATTTCTTAGATGAGTGAGTTTTCAGAGTAAAATACATATACACACACACACACACATATATATATGTTTCATGTATATATGATGCTGCCAAATTCAGATGTTTCATATATATATATATGTTTCATATATATATATATATATATATGAATTCATGCTGAATTTGGCAGCATCAGATGTCAGAGTTGCAGACATTCAAAGCACATCAAGGTTTTTAATTTATATATATAGAGGGGGAGGCTGGATCTCACTATCCACTATCCCCTTGCTTCAGTCTCCTGTGTGCAGGATTTACAGCTGGGTGTCACCAGGCTCCAACTGGCCTTAACATTTATAATATAAACTCCTCAACTACTTATCTCTAATGCTATTATAAATATACTTATAACTGACCTTTCTAAAACAATGGTGAGGAATTGAAAGTTGATATCAGCATGCTAGTAAATCCATCACAGATGAAAATAATGACATTTGTTTATTACATCTAAGATCCAGGCAGAATCTGCGCCAGAATGTATAATAGCTTATAGTTAAAACCTTGCTAGGGGGAAGAGATGACCCAGATTGTCACAAACGAATTTGAAACCTGGCTAAAAACAAAGCATGTAATTAATTCCACACACAGCATTATTCATACATTTTGGTAATGTCTTAGTCAATTTAGGCTTCTTTAACAGAATACCATTGACGAGGACAATGAAGCTCACAAAATACCTCATTCATTTGTCACAGCTCTGGTGGGTGTGGCATTGAAGATTAGTGCATCAGCTTAGCCAGCTCTAGTGAGCAGAGATCTTTGTAAACAGCTGAGGAAGAACATGCATCTCTTTCTCATTTAATAATGGCACTAAACCTATTCAAGAAGGCTTTAGTCTCACAACCCAGTTACCCTCAAATATCTCTCTTCAAAATACCGTCACATTAGAGTTTCAATTAATAAATCTGTATGGGGAAAACAATGTATTGAAGCTAGTAATAAATACAATCAGGATGATTTCACTATCTGACTTCTCTCTTACACACACACACACACACACACACACACACACACACACAAACACACACACAAACATAGTGTTATATTGTATATTTAATCAAATTAATCTGTAATATCAGAGGACAGAGCCATCTCTCCAGCCTTTTGCTGTTGTTCTTGGGTCTTTTTGTTGTTTTGGGGTTCTTTTGGGGCAGAAAATGTTGTTTGGATTGTTTTCTTTTATTCTTAAATATTATTTTTATAAAAATTCCATGAAAAGCTAATTATGAGTTTCAAAAATTATCACAAATATTATTGCTTGATTTATTATTGACTATAAATAATACTTATTCAAAATTATTACAAATATCAGTATTTTATTGCACAACCTCTATTTAGTATTATAATAAAAACTCAGAGGCAGATATTGAGGAAAAGCTGGAATATCAGAGAGAGGAAACAGACCACAGCCAATTCTCACCTCGCCAACTTTTCAGGGTAAGTCCTATCTTCACAGGTTCTCACCCTGACTGGTTGCTCAGACAGAATGGCCGAATTTCTGCCTTTTCCTGACTTGTATTTCTTTACCCATCCAGATAATATACTTCCTGCTTCAACTCTCCAAGAGTCAAAATTAAAGGTGTCAGCTACCACTGCCTGACTGTTAGACCTTGAACTCACAGAGATCCAAATGGATCTCTGTTTCCCATGTAATCGAATTAAAGGCATGGGTCACCATTCCCTGACCTCTATAGCCTGGCTATGGGTGATTCTGACCTCTGATACTACAGACTAATTTTATTAGTTATACAACATATCATCACACACACACACACACACTGAAACCTATTCATTGAAGAAACGTTATTAGCTGTCCTGATTTATTTGCATACTGTTTTTCCAGATAAAAACTAATATTATGTATAGACTATACTCTGTAGCAAAATGCTTCCCAAAAATCAAACTCTAGGATGGACCAATACCCAGTGAACTTTAAAATTGCCATACAGACTCTAAAATTTAATTGACCACATTTAAGCATACCTTTGTCGACAGGTACCTGATTGATTGCAATAGTTTCTTGGGGGTAATGTGGCTTTTTTGTTTGGTTGTTTGGTTGTTTTTTGGGTTTGGCTTTGGTTTAGGTTTTGACCACAGGGTAGCCTTGTGTAGTCTTTGTGTAGCTTTGGCTGTCCTAGATCTCACTCTCTGGACTAGGCTGGCCTACAACGTAGAGATCCACCTGCTTCTTCCTCCTAAGTGCTCAGATTAAAGGTGTACACTACCACACTACTCAGTGGGGCTAATTTTTTAAAGGATCACAGGTCAGGAGGTTTAAGACCACAAAAATATATCTGTTTATAATTATCAAGTCTACAAGGTTCAGAGTCCCTTTCTCTTCAAAGCTTTTTGTCAAAAGACTCTTCCTGCTTTCTTTCAGCTTCAGATATCTGGAGCTTTCCTTGACCTGTAGCAGTATGGATGAAGTCTATGCCCCTGTTTTCTCCTCATCATCTACCCTGCATCTAAATGGTCCTCTTCTTGGGAAAGTAGCAGTCACGATGGATTAAGATCTACCTTCATTCCATATAAGCTCCTCTGAACATGCTTGCAGGTACAAAGGCTCTGCCAATACTAAGGCCAATTCACAGGTACCAGGGGGCTAGGACTTGAAGATATCTTTGAGGTGGACCTCATTTGATCCATGGCACTGGTGAAAATGATTTCAGAATGATCCTTTTTAGCCTATATTTCATTATCCCTTCCATTCAAATGCTGAATAAGCCATCCCATTACACCGCAAGCCATTAATTTTGCATATTATTGGAAACACACTGCCTAAATGAAAAACAATAACAACACAGAGATTTGAATTGTTACTACTTTTCATTTTTTAAAGTATCTCCCAAATACTATGTTGTATAAACTTATCCCAGGACTAGAATCAAGTACACAGTCATTAAAGACTAAAATCACAGATGTTACAGGCTCTACATGGTCATTGCCTTTAAGCACACAGTCTACTACAATCTGTACCAACTGACACTTCCAGGTGGTATACAAGAGAAACCCCAGGGAAGCTGCATTCCTTTTCTTCAATCTATCTTCAGGGTAACATATATCACAAAAAAATAACTTTTACAAATGCCTTACCCTAGATGATCTAGGTGCTTCTTAATTGCATTCCTTCTCCCCTTTAAATGGGTCTTAGGAAAAAGTGAGCACCTCGTTTCTATGATTTGATGAAACTGTGATTTGTTCATGGATGTTGATATTGTATAAGCTCATTAGTCCTAGCATGCAATGAAAACCAGTTACACTAGCAAGACTGTGCAGGGTGCTACGTTGTAAAAATAAAATGATGAGTCAGTGTCACACCTCAAGAACCATGTTTTCCTGGAAGAATTTTTGGAATATTCTGCTCCTAAATCTGACTTACTCAAAAAACAAAATGAACAGATGTCTATGGTATTTGCTATCACATATGGATAAATGGTGTACTGGATCCCTTGAAACGAAGACTTTCTAGGCCTTTTAACTCTTATATGTCAGGGTAGTGTGGCTCCAAATCCTAAGGCACAGGAAGCTAGAAAACCCTAAGGACAGCTAATACATGGCCTGGTCAAAATCAAAATGCCTATCTGGTATCCCTATGTTGAGTAGTTCAATATATTTGAATGTAAAACCTACTAATATCCACACTTATTCTTCTGATTCAGTGCATATGTCTCCACATTTCTACACCATTCATTTCAGTCTGGTCTTCACCACCCAGTCTTAACAAAACCTCAGATTCAGCATAATTCTCACTTCCTGAGGTTTTCCATATTCACTGAAATTTCTCTGATGCCGTTGGTGGCGATTGGTGTCTCCATTGTCCCTCCAGATTTAGAGGTTGACCTCTTCCCTCTCATTTATAGTTACTACCCTTCATGTCTAACCCTTCTAGTAATAAGTCATATATAGAGCCTGCAATAATAATTTTATAAATATTTGTAGCACTGGAGCTTTAACCAATGGCCTTCTATATGATAAGCAAACACTCTACCATCAAAATACATCTTAAGCTCATATTTTACATTTTTAATTATTTATTCTTTAAAAACAATATTTATTATTTGAGTCTTTCTGCTTTCAACTTGTGGACCAGATTTGAGCTCTCAGTTACTTTTCTAGTGCCATGACTGCCTACCTACAGCTCTTTTCCCTACCATGAAAGAACATAGACAAATTCATCTAAGAAAATCCCTAATTAAATGTTTTCTTAAAAAGCTGCCTTGGTCATGGTATGTCTGCACACCAACAGATTAGTAACTGAGACAACCCTATCCCAAATAAGCAATGAAATAAATATAACCACCTTACAGAAATATTAACTGCAGTGTATTAATTTGTTTCAGCAATTAAGTACTTATGACATTGTCTACTCTTTCTTATAGTATGTATTTTGAATGTTTTGTAACTCTTTTCACCTCTATATGCTTCTTAATTTCTGTTTGCCTTCTTCTTCCTTCTGTTAGTAGCAATAGATATAGGTACAAGTTTTAATTTGTCTATTTATTAAGATTCTTCATTCCCAAAAATTATTTGTGTGATGGCTCTGATTTTATGTAAGATTTCACAGTGATATTAGCAAATTATTTTGATTGTAGTACTCAAATCCATCTGATGAAGAAGCATTTACTTAGTAGGAAATCTCTTGTTGTGAATTAAATCAGATTTCATACACTGACATCCTCAGTATTTCCAAATGTCACTAACTTTGGAAACAAGGCTTTTAGAAAGTAATTGAGCTGGGTCTACTAATGCACATCTGTAATCCCAGGGAGGCCAAGGCAAGAAGATCACAATGTTAAGGCCAGCTTAGTGAGGTGATTCTGTTTCAAAATAAAAAGCATACTTCAAAAAAATAAAACTAAAAAGCAATTAAAGTTAAGTAAGGTCATATCACTGGGCCACAACTCAATATATGTGCTTATTTGAAAAAGAAAGAAGAGAGAGAATAGCATGTGAACTCAAGAAAACAGCCATCCACAAGCCTAGGAGAGAGTCCTCAGGGGAAACAAAAGCCACCATCACTTTGAACTTGAGGACTTCTAATCTCCAATTCATGGCAGAATATCTTTTGTGGTTTTAAGACACTCACTTTTTAGTATGTTTTTGAGGCAGCCTCAGAAAAACTAATATACTTTCTTTAATGTCAAAAACCTTTTTGTGAAGAACAAACCAAAGAGGATGCATTTTGATACATTGTTCATATGCTCTTCTTGGCATTTGATGCCTTCTTAGAAAAGAAAGGCAAGATCTTCCTCTATTTTTATTAAGAGTCACACTAACAATATAATGTTTAAATCCTAGTTATAGCTAGAAGACTTTATTAATTGATCAAAACATGGGACTTGTTAAACTCCTGTTACCTGGCAAACTGGAAACTGAGGCAAAGGCAAGAAGGAATGGTGATATTCCCATTTTGACAGAAAAAAACAGAAGTGATGATGAATAGATAGGGTATCAGATTGTGACCTAATTAGTCAATTTGGAATAACAAAATATTATCTAGGTCACAGGACCTTATCACATCTCTGTTTACTTTTCCAGAACAAGGAAAGGACAAGCCCTGTCATGATCACTGCAGGTAAAGACCAAGCAAGAGGGTATGACAGCACTTTGAAGGTGCCAAACTTTGTAAAACGATGAAGTCTGTGATTTCCTAAAGGGCAAAGATTGTGAAATGTTTATAAAAGGTCCTTTATCTCCCCATATTCATCAATTTTTGAAGACTAATTATGAACTGATGAAATGTACCCAACAAAAAACTTCAAGGGACACTAACGTTTAAAATATTTGCCTTTTTAGTAGTAGTATAAATATTGGTAGTTTTCTCTCATATATAGAATCTAGATTTTTAAATTTCTCTCTTTGTCTCTGTAGGGGGTGACAGACAGTAGAGAGCAAAGCAGTAGGTAGGCAGGAAGAGGGAGAGAGATCTAAAGAGAAACAAAAGAGGATAATGAAATATGTGAGGCATGAAAATGGAAGAAAACACTATTTGGGAATGAAAAAGAGAATTAGCAAGAGATGTTGAGGGGGACGAAGAAAGGAATAAAAACAGAGTAAAATAACATGGATTATCTGTGTGAAAATGCCACAGTAAAAGCCATTACTTTGTATGGTGTCATGGAACACAGCCATCTGGGAATGCCATGGTTGTTGCTATATTAAAACAAGAGCATCAGTAGTTAATCACAGGAGACATGCACAAGATTGGCCCTATTGACTTTCTTCAAGGGAAAGGAAAGCTCATGAGGCAGAAGAGGTAATACAAGAAAAGTTCATGAAATACACTTGGCCCTTCCTTACTCCTAAAACATATATACAAGCAGTTAACAGCTTTAGAGGGGAAAGATTTTTTTGTGGTGTAGCTTCAAATAAGTTACTCATACTCCTGAAGGCAACCTCTCACCCCTTTCTGTACATAACCATGATTACACAAACTATGTTTCAAACTAATATAATAGTTTTATGAAAACAGTACAATCCAATTGACTTTCCGCCCTCTTGACACTATTAACATACCTCTTTGAATATTAGTTACCTCTATGACTTTGGGTGCCTAAGAGTATTCAAACCATAGTACTTCCACATCAATACAATAGAGAAAAAAGTAAAATTTTTATAGGTTCCTACACATATTAATTGAAGTAATGATGATTCTAAAGGGAATCACCCAAATTTAGCACAATATAAATATATGGCAAGTATTTAATATATGCAGATATAAGAACAGTATTTTTTAGACAAGTTCTTATTATATAGTTCAGGCTATACACAAACTTATGATCTTCCTGTTCTAGCCTCCCAAGTGCTTGCATTACAGGGCATTGTTCATATTAAATATCTAGACATCATAGGCTTTATAAATCCTCTCACACTTCCTCAAAGCACAACTGCACCTCTTAGCAACTCCAACATCAGCTGTAAGTCTTCAAGAATGATCACAGAAATGCAAAGCTTGGCAAGTGATTATGCCAAAGAAGCTCGTTAAGATATTAAGCCACACATGTGGTTTTTATTTTTCTGAAAGAGAAGCCAAAGTCTGAGTTTGACTTATCAGACCAAATGAAAAAATACAACAAAACTCCAGATTCTCCAATAGTGGAGCCAGGTGGTCAAGCATAAACCACAGCAAATCTGATCAGGCTGTCACTGGTCAACGATTAACCTTTGAGGTTCAAGCTGAGTTCAAAAAGAAAATAGCAGAATGTAAGTCTGGAGATGAAAAAAAGGAGATGCACATTGAAATAGAGCAAAAGAGTCAGACACAAATGTGCTTGTCTAACAGCTAGCTCTCTTGATTCTTGCTTCTGCCTTCTGGAATGAGGTGCTTAGGGAGTGACAGGAATATGCAGTCGTGGTGAAGGGTGGTGTCCATCCCCAAGGAGTTAGACTTCTAAATATTCACTTACCTGTTTTAACATGTATAAATGAGTCTGAAAGTTTAGCTCCAAAGTATCTAGTTCATGTTCAGACAAGGCAGAGACATAGGAAAAGATCTGAGGTTGGTCTTCACTTTCATCCTGCTAATCACTGTGCATTTGATTTTAACTGTATATATCTTGACATTCATATGTACAGGTGGTTAGTTTAGCCAATCAAATGCACCTACACATTGCATCATACCCTCCTTTTACTGATGTTATTTTTTGTTTCTGTTAGTGTTGGCTAGTAGGAAGGCTATACTAGAAAGAAAATAATAAGAGGCCTTGATGAAAAATACACATGACATATATATAGTATTTACTATTTGCCACTATACATGCTTTGCACAAGATGATTTAATTTAATTGTTCCAGCATTTCTGTGAGGTTCATGTTTTTTTAACCCTTACTTCCTAGATCTAGATGCTAATCTGAGACACAATGGGACAAAGTAACTAGAAGTAATGAATCCAGTATTCCAATTAAGTAATCAGTCTCCAATCCATCTTCAAAAACACCAATACAAAGCATCTAGTAATATGTCAATAAATACTTTTTGAATTAATTAATAAATGTTGAATATTAGAAAAGGTCAGAATGAGCATAGGCCCTGATTCTCTTGAATTATGGTTTTAGTGGCTTCAAAGTTTTCTACAGTTTTTAAAAACTCTATTTCTTCTAGCAGTTAATGCTAACCCATAATAAGGAGGGATGATGAAAAGAAGAATTAGATTTGATGCCTAATGGACAGCTCACACTGATAACGTCTTTAATTTATTCCCTAAATTTGTCTCAACAACTTCTCTGCCCTGAATTAATCCTGTGGCTTTATCTTCAAAATATTTGCAGAATGTGACAGCTACTTTGTTACTACTATTGTCATTATTTTCTCCCAAGTCATTGACAGGGATTTTGTAGATTCCTGCAAGTACTATCTACCTACTTCTGGTTTGGTCTTTTTATTTGAGCACCCTGTGTAGTCTCCTTCATAATCTAAATCAGATGATGTCACTTCTCTGTTCACTTCAATGGCTCCTGGCTCAGAATAAAGATCTTTACACCATGGGTCACTAACAGATTTCCCCTCATTTGCAGTAACTTTTCTCATTGGCCACATATGAAATGTTTGCCTTGCCCATGTTCACTACACATAGCCATAATAACATCTGTGTTGTGGCTCTAATTTATCTGCAATGTTCTGCACATAGGGATACTGCCTGAACCTTTTGTTTCAGTTCCTGAATGGGTCATCTCTCTTCTCCTCCCAAGTCTTTGTATGTCATCTCAGTGAAGTACACCATCATGACTACACTATTTAAAATTGCATGCTCCTCCCTCACCGTTTTTACTTATTTTTTCTGAAGCCTTAGCTCTCAAGAATACAACACAATTTATTGCTGTAATGTTTACTGCCAGTCTCTCTCAGCTAGAATATTAGCTCTATGAGGGCAAGTCTTTGTGTCTGTCTTGTACCTGGCCCACAGCAGCTTTTGTCCCCCAAAGAAATGAATCAGACACTTATATTAACTTCATACTGTTTGGCCCATGTATCATACACATTACTAGCTAGCTCTTTCATCTTAAATCAACCCATTTCTTTTAATCTGTCTGCCACGTGTCCTGGCCCATGGCTCACCTGGATTCCTCACATGTCTCTCTTCTTCTTGGGTTGGATGGAGACTGACTAACCCCACCCTCCTTCTTCCTGTCTATCCTGTGATTTTCCACCTACTTCTATGGTATTCTACATAGGCCAAAATAGTCATTTATTAACAGCATACAGAGAACATTCCACCACACTTCCTCTTTTCTGTCTAATCAAAAAGGAAGGTTTCAATTTCCATATAGCAAAATTACAACAGAACAGCAATCAAAAATTACACTGTCAATAACTAGTCTACTTGCAATTAACAAACTTAAATAAAATACTCCATTATCTACCTTATCATTGTGAGTCTAAAGTTTCATATCTAATATACCTTTTAAACTAAAAAGAACTATACCTATAATTATTAAACCTTCAACCACATCAAAGACCACAGAAGAGTATAATATTATCCAAATAATCAGGAAGTGCAAGCAACTTCCAAAGTCTAGAAAATGACAGACATGACACCTGTCTGCCTAGACAGTCACTCAAAGTTTCTTTGTAATGTTGGGGCACCATCTTCAGCCTTTATGGCCTAAAGTCTCTGGCATATCTTTCAGTGATGCAGGAAATCTGGCACAGTCCATCAGTTGCTTCTCCTTGTGTCCTGAAAGATGCCTGGCAATTTTTTTCTGCAAAGCAGGAACCTGAAGGATCATCTCGGCTTTTTCTGCCAAAGTTCAGAAGTCACTTTCCTATGGAACCTGCATGTCCAGTTTATACAGCATACTATCAAGCAGTCAATACCATAACAGTTTCTTGTCCAGTGACTAACTGTTGCCACAAAGTAAATTCCACATGAAGTTTCTTCAATGCCCATCATTTTCCTGAAATACATTGGTGCTGCCATGGTCAGACCTGTCTCACTGTCCAGAAAAGTCTAAGTACTTAAAATAATTTAAATGCCATATTTTGCAAGTCTTTGAAGTGTTTGAAGACTACCTATCTAATTGAAATATATCTTTGTATACCTACAAAAACCTAACTAACATGACTATAAGTTTGGTTATGATAGATGACTATTAATCTGCATTTCTCAATTACACATTACAATTTTAAATCAATTACATCAGCATCATACCTTAATAGAGTAGAAAAATACATATAGCATAACAAAATTGACCTTAAGTTTATATCAATAAATCAAAATCCACTTATCTTTTCTAATCATTTCTATTTCAAATTCTCCCCATTTTCTTTTTGAAAGATTGACAATGACCATTACCATTTATAATTAAAACAAATATTAACAAGTAATATTTTTAGGAAATTGGATGTGGCTTTTTTTCTTTTACTACTTCCTGCTGACAAAGGACATTGTTGATCTCTTGGGATCTTGAGGCTGGATCATCTCAACTGGCATTTTGGAAGCTGAGGATGTTCAGATGACCTTGGCAAATGAAACCACATTTGCCTGGAACCAATCCACAGGTTTTGATTTTCTGTGGAGACACAAACAGAAACTATTTTCCCAAGCAACATATTCTTATAAACACATTTCAAAGTCAAGATGTCTTTAAAATATATGCATTTGTTTAACTTAGCAATCAATTGTCTTTCTGCAGTTAGCTCATTAAAAGTTAAAAAATTGAAAGAAAACACAATAATCATAATCCAGACTCTTTGTTTATCTGCCATCTTTAGGTGACTTTTTTAAAATCTTTATTTCTATTTCTCCTTTTTAAGGGCTTTCTTTACCCCCTTTTTCTTCTCTCTGAAGCCTATGTGTATTTTACATACATTGTACCCCATTTAGAGGTTTTGTGAGTCTAAATCTGTTTTATTGAGAATTCTTAATCATTTTCTAACCCAAAGAGCCTTTAAAATGTCAGTATCACTTTAATTGCTGACTCCGCCCCTTTTGGCGGCTTTTCAATATGGCGGAGGAGCCCACTGCATCTCTCTCGCTGCCAGCAATCAGAGCAGACTCAGGAAATGCTGCTGCCAGAAAAACTGTTTTTGACTCTCTTTCCTTTCTGTTCAGTATATGCAGAAACCTTAAATCAATCGCACTTATGCCAAGCCTTCCGTGAAATGTATGGGTTTAAGCTGTGTGCTGTCAATGTGCCATTTTTAAATTTCCACCTGAACACCGCACAGTCAATATACCACAAATCAATTCAAATATGCAATTCAGAAAGCCACTTTTGTCTCTGTTTCAGTGATCTAGAACATTTTTTAAGTTTTTTTAAACTTTCTCAGGCTTTCTGTCGTGTTCGGCCCACGTTGGGATGCCATCTGTTGTAGAAAGTTTCCAGCCCCATTTGGGCCCAGAGGTTTGTACCTGGCCGGCAGCAGCTTTTGTCCCCCAAAGAAATGAATCAGACACTTATATTAAGTTCATACTATTTGGCCCATGTATCATGAACATTAATAGTTAGCTCTTTCATCTTAAATCAACCCATTTCTTTTAATCTGTCTGCCACGTGGCCTGGCCTGTGACTCACCTGGATTCCTCACAAGTTTCTCTTCTTCTCGGGTTGGATGGAGAATGACTAACTCCACCCTCCTTCTTCCTGTCTATCCTGTGATTCTACACCCACTTCTATGGTGCTCTAACATAGGCCAAAATAGTTCTTTAATTACAGCATACAGAGAACATTCCACTACACTCTGATATATCCCAAGAACCTAGAAAAGTCTTTGAAAATCACATTATTTATTATTTCTTCATTGCCAGCCATGTGGTTTCATGCCTAATATCCCAGTACTCAGGGGAAGCTAAAGGCAAGAAAATCATAGGAACAAAGGACTAAATAGCAGGATCCTGTCACAAAATACTGAATATTCACATATACATATGTAGATTCATATATCTGCATATGTATCCTCGTAATCTCACATGAACTGTTGTTGAACAGAACTCAGGATAAAGACAATTTACATAGTTGTGTTTAGAGCACTATTTCAAGCAAATTCAAGCTAATAATATATTAAAGAAGGTATTCACTGCTACTACTTCCTTACCCCCACTGCTGGAATTTCATATCACTCAGCTATATAGTCTATTTACGTTCAACAAACTCTATAGTATACACAAAGCAAACCTATAATCCAGAAGAAAATGTAAAGCAGCAAATAAAAATGTCAAAATAAAGTAGTACTTCTAGAACTCTATCTTACATACGAGTATAAGAAAAGGAACATTTCTAACTGTTAACAGTAGTCAAACTTAAAACCAATACATTTTATTTTAACTCACACTTACCTCATTTTTATTAGGTCTTTGAACATTCCATACAATTTTGTTCATATTTACCTCCTCTCTCAACTTCTTCTAGATCTGCCCCCTCCCTACCCATTTAACTCTGTACCCTTTTTTTGTTCATTATTTACTTATTATTTATTTATTTATTTATTTATTTATTTATGAAAAGCCACACATTCCACAGCATAAAGTGGATTTGATAGTTTTTAAAAAACAAATTTAAAAAATCACATTCTTAACTTGACATTTTGCACTTGTTTTTCTTCCTTGATAGAAGAAATAAAACAGCCAAGTGGGAAAAAATTTACATTCATAAACAGATACAAATACATTCCTCATTCCAAAATAGAGGATATACATTACAGAAAATTATGAACTACAAGAAAGAATTCATAATGCCATCTTCAAAGAGTTCCTTTGTTGAGCTGTAATGAACACATTCCTTAATTTCCTTGAGGAATGGATACACACAACATAGAAATTTACCTATATGTTTGTGCATACATATGTCTTATTTAGGGTTTCTATTGTTGTGAAGAGACACTATGATCATGGCAACTCCTATAAAAGAAAGCATTTCATTTGGATGTCTCAACTACACTTTCAGAAGTTTAGTTCATTATCAACATGGTGGAACAGGCATGGTGCTGGAGAAGTAGCTGTGAGTCCTACATCTTTTGCAGGCAACAGGAAGTGGTATCTCTTACTTGGTATAATTGGAGCAAAGGAGTCCTCAAAGCCTAAATCCACATTGTCATAGATCCTCAGCAAGGTCACACCTCCTAATAGTGTCACAGCCTTTGGGGATAATTTCCTTTCAAACTGCCACAATATGCATGCTTTTAAAAAAAATGGTGCTAGCCTAGAATTCAGAGTTTCACTCATGATAAGCAAGTGTTCTACTGCTAAGTCATGCTCTTACTCTTTAATGCCTTTTTTAAAGTCCATGGTCTATACCTTTGAATTTCAGTTAATATTTTATCTTATCACTACTAATCTGTGATATAAAATATTCTTTAATGTTTTACACTTATTAGAAAATAATCAAAATATTTTATATACAGCAAAATAACATATTAAAGGCATAATGTTATATTTCAACTTACATATATATTTCATTGTATCTAATATCCTTGAAATTTTCTCCCAGTTGGATAAAAAATATCATTTATATTTTTTATTATGAATAAAGTCATATTTTTTATCCATGTATTCCCTTGTTCATACTCCCTTCTCCCTTCCACCCATCCCAGTCACTCTCTCTTTATCTTAGAACAGTGCAATGAAAAATAAATCATATTGCCTCCTATAATTCTTTTTTATTTTTTATTTCTTTTTATTTTTACAGCCTATAATTCTTTAATAGTATTTTCTTTTCTAATGTTTTTTGGTGGGTGCTGGAGATCAAGTCCATTAACTTTGGCATGCTGGTGTTATGTCACTAAATGACATACTCAGTCATTGCACTATTTTGTAATTAAATTTTTCTGAACTAAACACATGCATATCTAATATTAATTTTATTTATTTATACATGAGTACCATTTAAGCTATTCTATATATACATATATATTAATGAGTGACTCATTGAATAAAACTGTTGAGTAGCTATTAAAAAGTACAAGATCTACAACTATAAAAATAAGAGAAAATTTGCTTAATTTTCAGTAAATTTTTTTGATTCTTATTTAAAAATTCAAAGGCTGTGATATGACTTGGTAGTAGAGAATATGATTCTCATACACAAAATCTTGGTTTCCATCCCTAGTATAATACTAAAAATAAAATATTAGGTTAAAAAGTAAAGTAAAATAAATGCAGTACCATAAAACATCCAGCTTTTGCTAAGGGTTTTGTTTTGTTTCAGGCATGGCCATTCTACATAGGTCTGTCTGCTCTCAAAGTCAAAGTCTAGTCTCTTGATAGAAGTAAAGTTCAGGCAGCAAGGCGAGAATGTGATTGGTTGAACTACTAACTACATCTGCTGACATTCCTGAGAGAGTATATGGGGCAGCTAGAGTAACTCTGTGGAAAAGTGAAAGTCAAGGGGTGGTTTCAGATCATAATAGGCTTATCAGGAACTTAATAAGGGTATGAATGAGGGTAGGAAGATAAAAACTAGAGCTATTTTTCCAGATATTCTGGGACAGTAAAGGTCTAAATGATCATGTAAATATGATAACCTGAGTGATCGGACCAAACACTTCTCAAAGGAGAAATACAAATCTCCAACATATGTATTCAGATCTCTTAAGAGCACAGATCACCAGGATTATGAATAACAAAACTATTAATAGATACCATCTCACCTCAATTATAATACCTACCAACTTAAGACAGTAAACAACACAAAACAAAAAAATAAAGATGTGGAGAAAAAGGAACATTCATACTGTTGATGAAAATATAAATTATTATGACCATTTGAGAAAAAATGAATGTATATAAAAAATAGCCATCCTACTTATGGACATAGGACCAAAGAAGGTAAATCATTACCAAAATGATTTCTGCAAGTCCATGTTTATTGTGAAACTAACCACAATAGCTAAATTGAAGATAATCTAGGTACATATCAGTAGGAGAACAGACAAATACTTGGGATGTTCAATAGAAGAACTACAGCAAGTTTCAGGACAACCTAGAATGCATAATGAGTGTCAAGATAGTCAGCAGTACACAACAAGACTTGGTCTCAAAAATCTAGAGGGTGAGTGGAGAGAAGACTCAACAACTAAGAGTACTCGCTGCTCTTCTAGAGGACTAGAATTCAGTTTTCAGCATCCACACTTAAACTCCAGCTTGAGATGATCCAAGGCCCTCTTCTAGCCCCTGAAGACATTTATATATTTAGGACATGTATTTGAATAGACATATGCCCAAAAATGTTTTTAAAGTCTTTTTAGAAAATATAAAAACTTAGGAATTGATAAGGAATATGTAAAATAAAGATGAACATAGGTATTTAATGGAATTTTTTTCAGTTATGAAACAAAGGAAATCCTAATATGTGTATGAAAATAGACAGAGGGTATTATATTAAGTGAAATAAGGCATGCACCAAAAGACAAACTTCATATTCTACCTCATATGTGGAAATTTAAAAGTAAAAATACACTTGAATCTAGTACAATAATAATTGTAGAGATTAAGAAGAGTGGAAGACCAGATAAAAGAGATCAAATTTTATTGGTGCAATGTCTATACTGAAATACTATTCTAAATTCCATTAATAGAAAAAAATACACATGTTCACCATAAATAATAAAAATAAAACAAATATAAATATTTGAAGTAGAATGGAGTTAATTTCTCATTGTTATTCCTGTTAGGATGAGTTATTAGATATTTGGGTTTAAGGATAGAATTAAAAGTAAGAAAGTGGATGTTTCTAAGGTATGTGTATGTGTGTGTTTTGTGTGTGTGTGTGTGTGTGTGTGTGTGTAGATCAGTAGGTAGATAGGCAGATGTAAGTTATGTTATACATAAGAAAAATAATAAAATAATAAGGCATTGTCTTTCTGCCTCTGTATGTTTTTTTTTTTTTGACATGATTTCAAATTTCATCTAGAGGCTAGACTTATTGGGTAAATGTACTGGCTGCTTTATTTAGAGGACATGGTTTCAATTTCCAGTGGCTAAAAATCTAGCTATAACTCTAGTACCAGAGGATTAAATACACTATTTTGGACTTCTTGGGCCCTGCATATACAGGGTATATAGACATATATGAGGATAAAAACTCATATAACTAAAACACAAATAAATAAAAACTCCAATTGCATTCATTTTTCTGCAAATGTCTTAATTTTATTTTTCTTTGCATACATCTTCATAAGATCAAATTGTTCACAAGCACCATATTTTATTTATGCATTTATCTGTTGATGAACATATAGACTGGTTTCATGCACTGGTTATAATGTAGCAATAAACATGAATGTGCAGGTACCTCTGTAATAGATTGATTTAGAGTCCTTCAGGTATAGAATCAAGAATTAGAGACTCGTAAGATGGCTCTGCAGGTAAAAAGGTGCTTGATGCCAAGTTTGATGCATTAAGTTCAATCTCTAGATCCCATGTGCTGGAAAGAGAAAACCAACTCCTAATGTTGTCCTCTGACCTTCACATAAGTACTTCACACCACACATGAACACTAACATGGTGCATGCATATTCTCCACCCCACCCCTCACATATGCATATGCATACATGTACACATACACATATAAAATAATCAAATTAAAACTGGTGATATAAAAGGGCCTTATGGAGTTTCTACTTTCATGTGTTGCTAGTCACAAAGCATGAAACTTTCTTTCCTTGGTCTTTCTCATAGTGAGTTATCTTCCTGCCACCTGTGTCCTTCGTTCCACCAGATTTTTACCAATGTGTTTTCCACAGCTGACTGCCTAGGCCCATCCCTCTCTCAGGGCTTGTGAGAGACTATGTTGAGGCTTCCTGATCTCAAGCTACCAGGCAGCGTAGCTAGTTTTGGACAATAGATTCTCCCCTAAATAGCACTTGACTGCTTTCTTTCCAAGACCCCTAATGTGACAAAATGGTATTCCTTTGCACTACTAACCCTTCTGCTAAAGGAATCATTGTCTCACCAATACCCACAACTAGATTTGAGAGTTGTGAGGGTTATGAGCTAGTTCTGAGCACAAGACCTCCTAGTTTCCATCTGGTTTACCTTTGGGAGCAGTTTTTGATGCCTCTCCCCTGAGGAAACTGGACAGTTGGTTCCTCTTCCTTCTCTGCAAAGAGTCTTTGTTTCTGCTCTTTTCTTTAACTGAAAAAATTTTTCCTATACCCACTACTGCTTCCCCTCCTGTCCCTTCTCCCAGTCCTCCCTTAGCCTTCCCCACCCCAAACCCCCCCCACTCACTCCTCAGAGAGGGCAAAGAATCCACTTCACTCTTTTTTCATTAGAACAAAGATGTTCCCTTATTTCGCTTTAGGATAAGGCCTATTTTCTGTTATTGGAAATTTTTCTTCACAAGCTGTCACAGGAGCAGTATCTAGGCTCCCATCTTCCCTGAAATGCCAAGGAGAGAGTATTCTAGAGCAAATTACAAAGGGAGAGAGAAAGTTCAGATAACCACTGGATGAAAGAGAGATGAATAAGTTCCTTTTCCTTTGTAGTTCTTTGAGAGCAGGGGATGAGGACAGAGTGTATTACAAAGGCTGAATAAGTGTGAGCAAGTTCAAGTAGAGTTGGTTGAAGGATGAGTGAACTAAGATCCTTTTCCTGAGACTTTCTGAGTCTGTAATGGCAAAAAAATACAAACCTCTGGAGGAAATCATGTTCAAGAAATCTGATAAATGTGGGGGTTTTGGTTTGCTTCTTCATAAAGTTTATTAACAACTGTTTGTCCCAACACACGAAAAGTTCTTGAAACACACACACACACACACACACACACGCACAAAGTTTTCAAATAAAGTAGATACACGCAGGCTCACTTTTTTTTGAAAGGACACTCAAATTCCATTCTCTCCCCTAAATAAATTTCTAAAAGGATGAATGTGTTTAGAGAGGAGGTAGATCGTAACACAATTTTAAAAATTAACCGTCTAAAACCAGGTCTTAAGATGACTGACAGGAAGAGAGTTGCACTGTTTTCACCCTTAAGATTTTCTGTATGCCTATCGGTTATTGGATAAACAGAAAGCAAAATATTCTAGAAGAAGTAAAATTTCTATAAATCCTTAGAATCTGGTCAGATGAAAGATGACTGAATAAGTCTCCATCCCTGGGGTATCTCATATAGTAGATCATAATATGAAGTTTCTGGCCTGGCCTTTTCAGCCTATCCCCGAGTTTCGGACTCTTTTGCAAGCCTGATGCTGCTTAGACCCAAATAATCACACAAAGGCTTATATTAATTTTATGCTGCTCAGCCTATGGCTTAGTTATATAACTTGCTAACTATTAACTTTTAAACTAACCTATAATTCTAATCTTATTTAACCATGCAGCTTAATAAGTTTTCTCAGAGCAGCATTTCAACTTTTTTTCTCTGAGTCTTCTGGTGTCTCTTCTCTTCTCTTCTGGTTTCCAGAATTTTCTTAGTTTGGTAGGCTCACCCTTACTTCCTGTCTTCCTTCTATCCAATCAGCATTTTACTAAACCAGTAAGAAGGACAAATATTTAAATGTACCAGAACATATTCCCACAGCAGTAGGTAGATGAAGACAGAAGATTATACCACATGTAATCAGCTGAGGAGGTCAAAACATGCTCAGTCAAAGGACAAAGAGAACTAGACTTCCTGTCAGAAGTTCCTGAAATAGTGTGTATGCATAGAACAGGGTAGAAGAAGTAATGAAGTACCAGAGCATGAATGATGTGAGGAAGACTATAGAATCTTCTGCCTCTTTCAGTTTCTTAGAAGGTTTTCATTGCTGTGGGAGAAAGGTTAATATCAGAAATTTCCTGAAGAAATTATATTGGTTCAAAATATTAGTAAATGTGGAAGAGCTAAACAATTGCTTATGTTTTATAATTTCTGTTATAATGGGAGTGTGTGGGTAGAATAGTCTAGTAAATACAACAAACACAGACTATGTTGCAATATGGTTTTAAAAAATCTGAATCAAGTTTTGACACCTTATTTTGTTTTGTTGTTATTGTTGTTTTGGTGTGGTGGGGTGTTGTGTGAGTATGAAAACTATCACAGAATTTTCAGAAGTGATTAGAAGCCTGGCTCAGAATACAGTTTGATGAAGGAGAACTGAATAAGCCTACATCTCTGGTCATTTCTGTGAGTGTAGGTTAAAGAGAAAATATTCTAAAGGAAGTAGAAATCATGGTGTGATAATATAGTTTTGAGCATGTTGGATCCAAGGTAACCTGAGTTCTGCTCTCTTTCCTGAATGTTTCTGTCATTGTGCTAAGATGAGCATGGAACAGAAGAGATACTTGGGAACTGATCAGAACATGATTGGCTAAAGGAAAAGTACATTCTCTATGTAAGAGCCCTGGTTTCAAAGTTTTGGAACAATTGTGGGTAAGTGTATAAGGACAGAACTTTCTTAAAGAAATACAGACATAGATGTTTACAATATATAATTAAATAAAGAAGAATTAAAATTATTTCTCTGGGAATTCCATGTAGGTTGAGAAATGAAAAGAAATCTTTCTTTAAAAGAGTTATGCAATGATTTGCTTAAGAGGATTTAGGTAATGCATGAGTGAATGGAAAGAAGGTTTTTTTTTTTTTTTCAAAAAGAAACTTTTACAAGGAAAAGAAGCATATTTTCATGAGAAGTTAAAAAATAAGAAAGATGCTTCTTTTATCTTCTTTTTAAATTTTTTTCAGTCAGTATTTTCTTTTCTTTTTATTTATTCATTATTTGGTGATTGAAAGACAATCAGGTTGTTTTTCATGGATACCAAGTCATTTAATAAATTTACATATACTCAGTTTCTGGTGTTAGATGACCAACTTTTAATAGGTAGATTGTTCTTCAAAGTTGATGTTATTCACCTACTTCTAATTTAAGTCACATTATGGGACTGATGTCAGTATGCTGTTTTGGCATTCTTTGATTCTCATTCTGGTCTTTCTGATTATACATATGTAATTTTATATGTCAAAGTTCTGAGATGAATCATGCAGGGTATAGATGCTTATAAGATTAAGTGATAAAGATACTTAAGGAAGCCATGCCAAAAGAATATTCTTCATAAGATAGAATTGAAGAAAGTCATGATGACAGATAAAGTGGTAATAGCACCAGAATAAGGCAAAAGCTTAAGTTTGGATTTATATTAAGAAATGGCTGAAAAAAAACAAGTGAAAGGTGTAGCCTCTAGAATAACCTCAAAATTAATTACTTAGTTTAATCCAAACTATAATAGTCATTTTGTCTGATTCATACAAGTAAATATGTATTTGTAAGATGATAATCAAAATGTCACCAGTAAAAATAATTCATGAATTATTAGATTCTGGAAGAATTAGATAATGGCTCAAACAATTTGGAGACAGACTTAAGGAGCAGGGAAGCCAAAATAATTAAAATCAATTTCAGTGATACTAGATTATCTATGAGTTAATCTTGGGGTATTATTCATCTAAGTAAATATCACACTGACAAAAACAAATAATTAAATCGCCCCAGAAATGATATCCAATGTTCATTTCCCAACTGTGTATTTCTATTATAAAGGCTTACCTGGAGCAAGAGAAGGACAAATGGCACACCAAAGTTAATTCTAGTCTCATTGTTTCTTGAGCAACAGAAGTGAATGCTTATCTGTGGGGGAAAAGGGAAGATTTCTTATCATCAAATTAATTCCAAAGGTATGTGATTCAAGATAAGTTACTCAAGGGATTTGGTCCATGAAAGCAGACATATATCTGAAGGAAAGGAGAGACATAATCCCTAATATTGATTCCAAATGTGTCTGTTTCTGGGGCTAGATACTTGTCAGTTCCATGTAAGAAGAACTCTTCATAGGAGTCCAAGGAGACACTTCGAGTTTATTGAAAAGACTATGTGGACACAACAGGCACTATTTCTTTTTCTAAAGTGCTACTTTGGTAAGGAATAATGTATAAGCCTGTGAAACAATCTCCCACTGTGAATAAAATACTAGGCTTTAAAAGTAGTGAGTAATGATAGACACAAGTGGTATAAGTCTTGTCTCTGAGTGAATAGGAAACTGGTGTACAGTGGCTAACAACCCAGCTATTCTTGTTGCAGGAAAAGGAAGTACATAGTATAAAGTTCAGGACACTCCACAGATTGTGGTTAGTTAATATGAAATATATTTGTAGATAAGAAGGTTCAACTTCAATAGACAGCAACCACTATCTTAGTGGAAAATAAAGTGTGGAGTTCCAGAGCCAAGGATTCCAGGTCACAGACAAATAACCAAAGGATGAAACCAGAGGATGAATTCCCAGCAACCAGAATCCACTGAACAGATCTTGAGATCTATACAAATGCATGTAGAAACTGGCCATTGAAACATGGGCTGCAATCCTACAGAATAGAGACAGAGCCTCAAATATAAACACTTTGTTTATTTATTGTGTGGGTGTGTAAATGATGGGGAGAGTATTGGAACACACATTTGGGGGGGGTCAATGGATAACTCTGTGCAGTTGGTTCTTTCCAGTTTTACATGAAATCTGGGATCAAACTCAGTTCATCAAGCTTACACAGCAAGTACTTTTACTGACTGAACCATCCTGCCAGTCCATGTTGTACTTTTGATAGATGTTCCAAAACCTTTGAACCCCAGGTGAAAGGAACAACTGAAGCCTCAAAAGCTGAACTGGGAGTTGAAGAGGCTATAGATGGACAAGCCATCAAAACATTAAGTTGAACTTATTTCAGGGGCCTTAGTGAATAGTCCTGGGAACTAGGAACTTCAGTTAATTTTTCAAGACACAAGCTCCATGAGATGCCATTTGCAATGCATTAAAGGAGGGGAATCAGAAGGTTTGTGCTGGGCTGGGAAGCTGGAGTTCATAACATCATTAATGCAAACTAAAAGCATTTTCGATTTAGAGAATTCTTTTCCTACTGGGATATATTTTTATACTCCATTATTTTGTATAAATGTCATTGCTAATCACATTTTGTAAGTAAACATTACTTTCTAAAAAGCTTTGAGACTAGGGTAAAAACCTGGCCCTGAAATTTATCTGAACATAAATTCTGGTTTAACACTTCATGGGTGAGCATTTCTCTGCTTTTGTCTACATACCTACACTGGAAAATACCTTGTAAGCAGCAGCTTTTAGAACAACAGTTATTTTGTGTTAGCTAAAATTTGTATTCCCAAAGTTTCTTTTCTTTCCCTTTCTTTCTTTTTCTTTTCTTTTTTTTTTTTTTTTGAGATAAGGTTTCTCTGTTTAGTCCTGATTGTCATGAAACTCATTCTATAGATCAGGTTGGACTCAAACCAGATTTGTCTGCCTCTGCCTCTCAAGGGCTGGGATTAAAGGCATGCACCATTACAACAGGGCTCCACAATACTTCTTAAGCTACCTCTTTATATTAACTTCATTCTTATAGAATTTTTCAACCAGGGTTAATATTTTTTCCAGAAGAGCATTAGTGCTTTATCTTCTAACCCCAAAGGAGATAGTACTTCTAGAAGTCAATTTTGAAATACAGAGAAGAAAATAGAGACATTACTTTCATTCTCTGAAGAAACAGATCCAAAATTTGAAGTACTTTTTTTTTTTTTAGCCAAGTAGTATAATAAATGAGCACACACAGCTGGGGCGAACCAAAATCTTGACTTCAGTCATTACTCTTTCCATTAGCTGCATGGACAGCCTTGTAAAACTTTATTTATTTATTCTTTGTGTCTTTTATGTCATGCATCTCCATCTCATTCATTTCCTTGTGCATTCACATCTGGCCTCTGCCCTTGCAATCCCCCCACCTTCAAAATAAAATAGAATAAAATTTAAGAGAAAAAAAAGAAAAAGGAAAAATTCAGTCTTGTCATGGAATCTGTAGTGTGACACAGTGAGTCACACAGTAAACCCTTTTATCCATATATCTTTACTTCCAAGTGTTCATTCCAAAGAGTCATTGGTCTGGTTTGAGGCCTCTGGTTGCTGCTACAGTATTGATGCTGAGCCCTCATTGGGACTACTCTTCGATATTCGGTGTTATCCCATGTCATGGAAATCCTGCAGCTTTGGGCCTGAAGGACTGACTGCTTCACAAGCTCTAGATGGTCACAGATGAAGTGGATGTTGGGGTGGGCCAACTCATAATTCTAGTTCTGGGACTGGGGAGTTGCAGGGTCAATCAGTCCGCCAGCTCTCTCCTCCATTGCCCTGGCTAATTCACCCCTTGTAGCAATGAACAAGGGATGGGAACAATTCTGCTTTCACAACTTCAGGGCTGATTTTCCCACACCTACTGTTAGTATTTTGCACGTAGAAGGATGTGGAAAGATAGAACATGTGGACATGCTGCCAGGGAGCCATGTTGAGTTTGTTTGGGGGAGGGGGAAGAGGAGAGGGCTAGGAAGAAAGAGGGAGGGAGGGCCGGGAGGGAGGGGTACTCTCTGCCATGTGCCTCTTTAAAAGGTGACTATGTAGACTTGCCCCAGGCTTGTGGTGTGGCATGTCTCCTCAGAGTGCCTGTGCATCTTCTGCAGGGATGTGGCCTCAACACTGTAACTCTGGCCACACCCAGGAGGTAATCAAGGGGGATGTGTCTATGCTCTACGTGCCAACGCACCTTCAGGGCTAGCTCTACTGTGTGGCCCCCGTGTGGTGTAAGGGCATCTACACCACAGCTGATGAGAGGAAAAGATACCTCTCCTGCTCTCCTGACCTCAGAGCCAGCTTTGCCACCTGCCTCAGGAGTTGATTGGGCACAAGTGGGGGTTGGGGAAGGTAATCCCTACCTCTCTCATGCGTCTACATGACAGATAAGTAATAGGGGACAGCTCTCCCATGCTTACAACTTGAGGGTTGGCTCACCCACACCTCTGCCAACAGGATTGGCTCAGTTGCTCAGGTGAGCTGCTGGCCTGCTGTCCCATGTTTTGCTCCTGGTGGAGGACAGGGCAGCTCTCCTGCTCTTATGGGTTATGGATGGTATCTTACATGTTGAAAACCTAAGTAACTTGTTAGATATTTTCTGGATGGCACAGTTACTTTTGTGGAATTTGGATTCCTATGGGTGTGGATAAAAAAAAATGGTACAGCCATAAAGTTGAAAACTTTAACAAGATAGGAGAAGTTTTTTGGTTGGAACTCTGAGCTTCTGTTGATGTTTGACTCATGTAGGCACTGGTTTCAACTGGCAGATTTGGCAAGGTCTGTAGGCATGCTGTTTCTTAAATGATTTTTCTTGCTTGTTTTCTCAAAAGCATGTTTTGGAATGAAAATAATGTAATATATTGGATCTGATTCAAAATAATCAAGTTACAAGGGGGATTTGATATGTGCACAGATAAAAAGAGATTGGTCATGGGATGATAATTACTGAGACTGCAGGATGTGTAAATATGTGCAGGTCTATTATACTGCTGTAGCTGTTTCTATATATACATAGAATTTGCCATTACAAAAGGTTTACCAGCACAGTTACTTACTTTTAGAGCAAGTAATAGGAGCTGGGTAGTATAAAATATCAAAGGCTAGAGCTTATGTACACATCTAGTAGATTTCACTTTCTTCTAAACTGATAAATGTGGATATAGCTAAACTTGTTTTAGATGACTTAAAATCACATGAGATTGAAGAAACAGAGGTTAGTTTGGGCGTGGTGGCATACACCTTCAATCCTAATACTCAAGAAGCAAAGGCAAATTGAAGGCCACCCTAGGTTATACCAGGAGACCCTGTCCCCTCTAAAAGTAAGTAAGAAATAAGCAGAAGTAAAATAAATGTATCTTTCTGTTCTGAGTTGAAAAAAGAGGAAATTGCAGATTTTATGTAAAAGTGACAATTTTCATCAGGTGTTGCTCAGTCTAAAAGTATAAAATTTGCTGTAATTTTTATTCAGAACTTTGATTGCTAGGGAGGAAATCACATTTGTAAAACAAATAATGGAAATGATGAGACTATGAGTGGACATAAGCAGCAAAACAGATTTTATGATTTGTATTTTTGCCTGAACAACACTGAAAAATCCAGGAGTTGCTGCGTATTTCCTCAGCAATTAGGTGGTTCTGGCTGTGTCCTCTCTGGCTCTGCTGTAAAATTACTCACCTTCAGGCTGGGCATTAATGCCTCACTGCTGTAAAATGAAAAGGTAACCCACATCAAATAACAGACAGTGGTGGGTAATTTTTCAAGGTTTTATGGTAAAAATAAAACAGATTTAGAAAGCTTAACGAAGCAAACATCTATCTTAAGCAATTATGATGAGATAAACCACCACCAAGGCTATCCAAGTGGAACTCTGCAAAAGCATCTCCTGCACTGTGGTGATCCCATCTGTATTATCAAAAGTAGCTGTTTGGCTGGCAAGGTGGCTCACAGAGTATAGGGGCTTGCCATACAAGCCTCATGACTGACCTTCCTCCAGGAACTCATGTAAAGGTGGAAGAAGAGAAGTTATCCTCTGATTGTACACTTTGTGGCACACACACACACACACAAACACACATCATGTTACACTCGTGCACTAAAATAAGTAAGAGTAAGTGGTCTCTGTACTAACCTTTACAACACTCAGTTTTACACTTAAGTTTCTCACCCAAATGCCTATTTATAAGAACAACCTTAGTGAGGTGTCCCTGTCACTATTCTTTTGCTGTTACTTGTTCCTTTGTTGTTAATGAGACAAGGTCTTACTATATAAAGTAGCTTGGGCTATAACTTGTGAGTCTCCTGCCTCAGCTTCCCAACTGCTTGGATTATAGGCATCTACGACCATGCCCAGCTTCCCATTAATCATGCATAAATCTTTTAAAATCCTAGATTTCCCACTCCATCCCTTTTCACCTTGCAATTTATTCATTGCTGCAGAGAATGGTTTCTGTCTTTGAGAGTATTTTGTAGTGTTGATTTTGCTTTGCCCAGAAGTTCCTACAAATTAATATTTGCCTGCACAGCCTTGATTAGATTTAAATTGATTTTGGTTTTTATTTGTCTGCCTACATGAAGGCATACACCTCTACCAAGAGGCCTATAAAAGCTTGGTTGTCTTTCTTTATAGGGTAACTTCTTTAACCATCAATGTCACCAAGCTTGAGGTTGAAGCTATCTGGGGATATTTTTGTTGACAGAAGTGTGTTCTCTCAAATGGAAATAGACTCATGGGAGCAATATTCTTGGAATTCTTGGACATCAATAAATTTTTTTGTGGCCTTTTATTTGGATATCTTGCTGGATATAAAGTTTTTGTTTTATATTTTCTTTATTTAGCTGTATAAAATATGCAACTTCTTTTCTGCTAAAAGAGTTTTGCTGTCAACATCTAATGATAATCTGATTTTTCCTTGTTTATAAGTAATTTTGATCCTCTTAACGGACTTCTCTCTTTAAAGTTCAGTAATTTTCCTAGAATGTATTTCTCCATTGATTGTCCTGAATCAGTTTCCTCAGGTATACAATTCTATTCTAATATGTTCTGTTAAAATATATTCCAGGGAAGTTTCATTGCTTTGCACTTTTTACAATTTGTCTTGTGTTGTTCCATAATTTTCTTCTTTGGGGATTGACAGTAAGTAAAAAAGAATAAAAGGTTTTGAACAGCTGCTGGGAGCATCATCACAGGGATGAATAAAGAATTGCCAAGCAGTATTGAAAGCCCAGCTGAGATTAAATGGCATAAATTTGTAGTACTGCCAATTGGCACAGTTCTCCAACTTTCTGTAGCAGAACTCAACACAAGCAAACAAAACAGATGTTTGGGCTTATCTAGTGCTGTCTGTTGGCAAGGTACACTGAGAATACGGTCAAGGAGTGACAGAGCTAGGGCCTAGTTGAAATGTAGCTGAAATATTTAACAAAATGTTAATTATACAAATAAGACAAAAATATTTATTAGAAGATCTCTAATAATTTAATATTTTATTTCTAATAAAAGAAATAAAAAAGTAGGACTGAAAATAGGACTATTCTTAGTAGGACAAAAACATTTATTAGAAGAATTTTTATACTACATAAAAATCTGGAAAATTGTTTATAAATAAATTATTTGCATTAATTTACTTGACTAAGAATATTGTAGTATGGTCTTGGCCAAAGTATTAAAAGTGCATATGGGTTTTCTTGCGAGATAATGTCAAGGAAAACAGTGACTACTTTTGAGATTTTTTTTTTTTGTAAGTCACCTAAAGAAATATTTGGAAATATCTGATTATTAGCAATCTTACTTCCCTTGAATTTTAGAAGTATGAAGCAAAAAGTACCAATATCCTAGAAAATAAGCACAACTAGTATTTGTTTATGAAGTTTTCTCTGTCTCCTCTCTCTCTCTGATTACATGTGCATGCACATATAGATGTAGAGGCCAGAGGTAATGTTGGATACCTCCTTCTCCTCCAATCACTATCCAGCTTATTTGTTTAACTGTTTAATATTTTTAATTATATGATTGTAAATTATACAATTTCTACCATTGAGTATTTTGAATAAAACCATATTGCAATACACAAGATTTTCAATTGCAACAAGAAGTATCAAAATCTACATGTATGTGCCAAGTTTGCAGGCTACAGTGAAGCTTTATCTTAAAAATACCTTCAAGGGAACAAACATCCAACCAGTTCTCTTAGCTTTAAAAATATACACAATTTAATAAAATATCAAGACAATAATTTATCAAATACTGAATAATCAGTTACACTTTTTAAAACTTCACTTAATCATCTGTACATGAGCATACAATAAAGTCTTCAAACAATGAATGTAAAACTGCAGTTACATTAAGGCTAAGGCAGAGTCTGGCAATGAACTATAGAGTTCACTAATGCATATAGGCTGGGAGGCCAGCAAGCATCAGGATCCTGCTTACACTTTTGTGTGCTGCATTGTACAGTTGTGTGCTACCCAATCTTGACTTTCATTCTCCAAATTCTCTTACTGTCTTGCATTAGTCAGTCTCCATGTTATAATCTTAGTCCTATTTTATTTTCTCTAACAGGATGAAGTTTAGCAATAGCTAAATACACTAATATCAACTAAGCAAATTTTTCTGCTCTTTCTCCTTTTCTTCCTCTTCCTCTGCCTCATACGGAAATCTAGGCTGGTCTCAAATTTGTAATCTGTCCCTCTCTGCTTCCTAAATTCTGGCTGTCCTTGAACATGATATGCAGCCAAAGATATGGATGAGTTGACTGAGTCTCTTGCCTCTGTCACTCAAGTACTAGGGTTAGAGTAGAATACAGTTTTTATTGTCTCCTTATCAAATAAAATTCTCTTCTCAAAACGATGGAAATATTGACACTTCTTCAAATTATTCATTTTTTTAAAAATGTGTTTATGTGTCTGTGTGGGTATGTGTACATAAGTGCAAGTGCCTGTGTAAGTCAGAGGCATCAGATGCCCCTGTAGCTGGAGTATAGCCAAGTTTAAGTCTCCCAATATGGGTGCTGTAAACTGAACTCGGTCCTCTGCAAGAGCAGCACATTCTCTTAACTATTAAGCCATCTTTTCAACCCTTCAAACACATCTTCTAAATCCCAAGGCAGGGGAAAAGAAAAATTCCTCCAGATCAGCCTACAGGGGCTGCCTGTCTCCTTCCTCATAGGATCCAACAGAGAGCTACTGTTCACTACCAACATTGACCACTATAATTCTTTTATTTCTCTCTGTATCTTTTGGAGCATAGGTATGATGTTTCTTGTACCATTTTAGACAAGACATTTCACAGCCATTTCCTTTCCTTTCCTGTGGCAAACTGTCAGGATGAAAAGAAGCCTCTGAGATGCTTTTTTCAGAGAATCTTTTTATTTCCTTCCCTCATACGTTCCTCTCCAAGCTGAAGGAATTCTCAGGACTGTGGCAGTGCTCCATTCTCTCCACCACTTATTTATGCATGACAAGGAATTTGTCTGATTTAGCCCAAGCTCTTTCTCTGCAACTCACACATACCTTTACTGAAGAGCATATGTGAATGGGTAACAGCAGCACATTAACTATTGGTCAGCACACCTTGGAATGTACGGTTTTTGCAGTGCTTTTTGCCTTCTTCAGAATGGAGAGCAAATATGCCATACTTCTCTTCAACCTGATAATTTTACCAAAAAAAGTTGATTGGAAAAAGATTGTAAATCTTATAAACATCTACCCACTAAGTAGGAGACATTTCCCTTATTCTTACTTGTTACCTTTGAAATATCCTGCTTCCAAGGCTAGAGAGCAAACTCTAAAACCCTGAAACACAGGTGCACTGTGGTCTTGAATGAATAGCACTGTAGGACATGCTGGACAGCATATTGAGTAATAAGGAAAAATTTTAAAAGAAAGTAGTGTTTCAATTATAGGATAATATGAAAAACTAAACTTTTGTGCTTAAGTGTCTCTCACCAGTGTCAACAAATCAGTTTGTTAGCACAGAACTCTGTAACAAAAATCAGTTGTTCCTGTGGGCAGGGACATAATTACCTTGAGATCTTGCCAGGGATGCATAAAGAAGGGCAGGAGATTGGCACCATACGTGGTAATAGGTCGTTTTAAAGCAGTCACAGTTAATGCTCAAGAGAGGGAATAGAGTAAGCTATATATGGAAGTAGTTCCTCTGTAAGATTCAAGAAAACAGATGCATTTAGATTTCAATTCAAGATATGCTTGTGGCCCTCTGTTAAATAACCAGTTCCTTTTGGTTTCTTAGTAAGTCTGTGCTTTCTGTTTCTGGAGGAAAGGAAGTGCTCCTCTATGTAGTTGATGTTATAGAATAACCAAGTCTACAGAACTGTCCTTTGTTACAATATGCTCTAGTCACAAAATCTATATCTGGATTTAACACTTTAGCATATACTAGGCTTAAAGATAAGCCTTATTCTGATGTAGCCTTGCAGGAAGATTTCAGGCAATAGAAGACATGGATCAAGAAGCTGCAAGCAAAAGAAGTCCAGATTTACATGTGTCCCATGTCTACAGTAGATAATATGCACTAACGTCCAATTTTAAAATACACTGTATTACTCTTGCTTTGCTTTCTATTTCATATGCAAAATTTGCTGATCTCATGTGTTCGAAACTTGATAATACACTTTATGTATGTAAGACAATGAGGTACTAGTTTCTTACCAACCACTCCGAAATATTCATTGTTTCGGGTTCCCTATAGTCTCTGTGTACAGATTTAAAGCATATTAATCCACAGGTATTAGAACCTTTTCACATTTCTCACTACTATGCTACTGTGATTGCAGACACAATGACAGTTGGTTGTAGTAATGGCCTTCTCCAAAACTTGCATGATCATAACTCATTTCACAGCATTCTGCTTATATTATCCTCAGTATAGCCTTTAGCCAGTTTATGACACACACGCTGCTCCTTCTGTGCACTCACCACATCTTATGTAAAGAAAGGAAAACCTAGGTCCTCTCCTCACAAGTCCTCTCTCACTAAACTGTGCTACATAATTCTGGCAAGTCTCCAACTGAAAGTCATTTTGATTCATGCTTTGGGATTTCCTGGAATGATTGTCAAGTAAAACAAATTATGTGTGGGAGTTGCTCTTTTATTATCTGCCCCATCATCTTAGAAATAAGTATGAGTTGTGTAAAGTAGATGCTGGTAAATAGCAGTTCACAACTCTGTCATGAGATGCATGTGACAGGTGTTTAAAGTGGCTAGTGACAGCCTCAAATAATCACACACACACACTCACACTCAGGTCATCTTCAGTCAGGTCTCTTTTTAATTACTATTGTTTCATTTACCAATTCCAATTCAAGATTTAAAAGCACCAGTTATTTACATATGAGCCATTATCTTTGCTCTTGCTGGATAATAAAACCTGGTTTTTGTTTCAGTAGCCAGGCAGAGCTCTTTTAATTTCAGAGTTCACAAACCTTTGTGGTAGCTAGGATTGTCAATTTAACAAAATCTGAATTACCCAAGCCTCCAGGCATAAGTGTGAGAGAAGACTGGTTTTGCCTCTAGGCATGCCTGCTAGGGATTATCTTGACTATATTAATTGAAGTGGGAAAATGCATCCCAAAAGAGAGCATCATCATTTCCCAGGGCTCGGGTCCTGGACAGCATAAAAAAGGATAACTCTAGTTCAGTACAAGCATCTATCATTCTCTGATTCTTGATTATAGATACAATATGACTAGATGCCTCAAACATCTTGACAAGATGTTCCCACTGTGAAAAATAGTCAGCAAAAAAAAAAAAGAAAAAACCAAACAAACAAACAAACAAAAGCCAAAAGCCTTTCTCCTCTGAGTTGTTTTTGTCAAGGTATTTTAACAAAGCAAAGAGAAAGATAACTAGTAAAGTCTAGGAGAAAAACTAATTATTATAATCCTTTTGATTTTGTTTTCTTCAATAAGTGGATTAAGCTAGAGTTTGGTTTATAACCAAAGTTCTAATCAATAAGATAATAAAAACGATATGAGTACTAATCCAAGGAATGAGTTTGCTTTCTAATAAAAGGGTCAAGGCATAAACTAGGTACTTGATAGTCCCCCGCCTTCTTCCAGCCTTAGACTAAGAGGAGAACCTTAACATTCTTAGCAGTCTAACAACCATGATATGACAGTTGTGAAGGCAAAAAGGCACAAGGCAATAATGAAATCCAATGGCTATGTATTTGATGTTAGTATTGAGCACCCTCTCTACCAGCAGCAACTGTTTCCCCCAGACTTTTTAGTCTTAGAACCTTTATACATATATCCACTAATGAAAAATACTAATCTCATAGTTTTGAGAAATGTCTTGTGATCATATAAGATGTTGGCGTAAATAGAAACCAGACAAAAGTTATATGGGAAACTTTTTGTATTTTTTCTTTATTTCTGTAACTCCGTGTCAATGAAAATTTATTTCAAAATAATGAGTTTAGCAGGCTCAGAACCTTCATCCAGCAACTGGTGGAAGCAGATGCAGAGATCCACAGCTAAATACTGGGTCAAGTTCTCAGTCCAGTCAAACAAAGGGAGATTATATGAGCAAAGGAGTCAAGGAGTCAAGATCATAATAAGGAAACCCACATAGACCGCTGACCTGAGCTACTGGGAGCTCATTGACTGTGAACAGCTGAGGAACCTGCATGGGACTGAACTAGTCTCTCTGGGTATGGACATCAGTCGTGTGGCTTGGGCAGTTTATGAGGGACCAGAATTTATTCCTAGTGCATGAACTGGCTTCTTGGAACCCATTCCTACCAAGGAAGGCTTTGCTCAGCCTTGATATTGGGCAGAGGGGCTTGGTCCTGCCTCAAGTAGAAATGCCAGACTACACTTACTCACCCTGGAAGTCTTCACCCCCTCTGAGAAATGAATGGAGGGATGGGAGAAAGCTGTGAATAGCCACAGAAGAGAGGAGCGAGGGGGAACAATGGAGGTATGTTTAAAAAAAACACTTATATATATTTTTTCTTTATTTTAATAATTTATTTTTTTATGAATAAGGTCATATTTCTCATCTGTGAATATCCCTGGTAAAGTTCCCTTCTCCCTCCCACCCCTTCGAGTCATTCTCTATTCTCCCCATCTCTTTATCTTGTCCCCAGCAAGGGCAGGAGGTCCTAAGGTCCCAATATGGCTTAGATCAACATCCACTCCTGGCAGATCCACTTTCCTCACCCCAACATCAAGACTGGGTCAGGTGTTCCTCTGGAGGGAGTGGGATCCAAGGTGCCGGTCCAAGGTCTTTTAGATTCCAAGCTGTTCAGTGATTGTGGTTTGCAGCTTGGACCTGTACTGCTTTTTTGTTTAGAGTCCACTTATGAGTGAATACATCCCCTGCTTCTCTTTCTCGGTTTGTGATACCTCGCTCAGGAGGATATTCTTCAGATCCATCCATTTGCCTGCAAATTTTAAGATATCATTTTTTTCTTACTGCTGAGTAGTACTCCACTGTGTAGATGTACTACAGTTTATTAATCCATTCTTCAGTTGAGGGGCATCTAGGTTGTTTCCAGGTTCTTGCTATTACAAATAACGCTGCTATGAACATAGTTGAGCTAATGCCTTTGGAGTGCAAATGTGTGTCTTTAGGGTATACACCCAGAAGTGGTATTGCTGGATCCTTGGGGAGATTGATTCCCAGTTTTCTGAGAAATTGCCATACTACATTGCAGAGTGGCTGAACAAGCTTACACTCCCTTCAACAATGGAGGAGTGTTCCCCTTGTTCCACAACCTCTCCAACATAGGCTGTCATCTGTGTCTTTTATCTTAGCCAATCTGACAGGCATAAGGTGGTATCTCAAAGTTGTTTTGATTTGTATTTCTCTGATGGCTAAAGAAATTGAACACATTTTCAAGTGCCTTTCAGCCATTCGAAACTCTTCTGCTGAGAATTCCCTTTTTAGTTCTGAACCCCATTTTTTAATTGGGTTATTCAAGGTTTTGTGCTCTAGATTCTTGAGTTCTTTATATATCTTAGAGGTCAGTCCTCTATCACTTGTAGGGTTGGTGAAAATCTTTTCCCATTCTGTAGGCTGTCATTTTGTCCTATTCAGAGTGTCCTTGGCTTTACAGAAGCTTCTCAGTTTCAGGAGATCCCACTTATTGGTTGTTGATTTTAGTGTCTGTGCCACTGGTGTTATATTTAGGAAGTGGTTGCCTGTGTCAATTCGTAGAAGTGTATTTCCCACTTTCTTTTCTATCAAGTTCAAAGTGGCTGGGTTTATGATGAGATCTTTGATCCAGTTGGATTTGAGATTTGTGCAGGGTGACAGGCTTGGATCTATTTAAAAACATATTACTGAGGACCTCCCCCTAAAACTCCATTTTTATGTAATATATCTATCAATAATTTTATAAGTTAAAATGGAAGATTTTAGAAATTTGCAGTTATTAAATAAAGTTTGAAAATAATTTTTATGCTTGTGTATACATCCCTAATTTCCATCCCCAATGCCAGTAAAATACTACTAATAATAACCTATTACCTTCCAACATAAGTAACATGTTTTCATTTGGGTTACATTTTCAAAACACCAACATATTAGTGAGAAAATATCAATGCCTCACATTTAATCAGGATTATTCTTTGTGTGGTATAACAGAATGCATTATCATTACTCGCATTCAATCTATTGGGACATGTTGTACTGTATCAGTCATATGCAAAACATTCAGTTTTTACATCAGTATTTAGTTTGATAGAGTATGTTAATGTTTTCACAGATAATTATACATAAGCCTATTTAATAGTTCATTGAAATTGAGCAGGTGGAAGTTTTTAAAAAGGTCAGTAGCTATATAAAATCAAAAATCAATTGATTAGTTTTTCATACTCTAGTATATTAAAATCCATTCCTACTTTTTTGTACTTTTATTGGATCTTAGGCTCATTGATGATTCTATACTATGAGACAGTCACTAATTGTTTGCAAATACTGGTTCACTAAGCTATGCAGTGTTTATAATATCTGCACTTCATGAAATAATATTTAAAAAGTCACAATTTGTTAATACTGCCATTTGTCCTTTAGTGAAAATCTTTATGGCTACTGTTGGCGAATTTGTGGGTCACTCATTGGCTTTGCTTTGATTGCCAGTACTCACAGATTCCATTGCTTTGTACCCAGTGGTATAAATATCAGAGTGAAAGAAACAAACAATATCTTCTAATTATAATAATTATTATGGTGAAAATATTTTTTTGGGACTAATACTCTAAGAATCACACTGAAACTTAAAAGAGACAAACAAATTCTTATTTCTTAATCCACTCTTAAAGAGGTTTTCAGTTATCTGTGACTAAAAGCATTCTTGATACATACAACAGAATTTATTATAAAGTATACCTTGATACACCCATGCTCTTCCAATTCTCCTTATACAAAAAAAAATCTTCTTTTTAATCTTTTTATTTCAGTCTATTTCTTTTACAGTGCCATGGACTTTACTCCCACATCCAGTGGCAATTTTCTGTCTTGTATAGTCTATATGCTGTATATTCCTCAAGCAAAGTTAAGAAATTCTCAGACTGCAAGCATCCTACCTAGCTTTGAAATATGTCTCAAGATTTAATTTATGGAATATGAATCTTCAATTATTAAAGTTACTGAGTATGCCATTTTGAACACATTAATAATAAACTCATAGTCACCAATAATGCATCACTGTCGCATTAAAGACAGAAATCAATAAAGTACTTCCCTTTGGTGTCATTTGACCAAGAGTGAGCCCGGAACTTGAATTCTCTACTTTTCTATTCCTGTGTTTTTGGCTGTCCTGTATGAGTCTGAATCTGTGGCTGCCTGAAGACTGTTTTGCAAATCTAATCCTGTCTCTGTGTGTATCTTCATATATGTATCTTTATCTGCCAGTTACAATGAGCTTTTGCTCTGTGTTTGTTGAACAGCACAAAGAGCATCACATGGGGAAGGAATGAAGGATACTTTATATAAATAAGTAAAAGTATTTTAAAAGGGATTAAGACATTGATTTCAACTAATCAAGATAACAAATAGTTTTACAAACATTTATTAGTCAAACTATCTTTACGTTGCATTCAGCATTTATGGTGAATATTCATTTTTAAGATGACTTTCAACCTATATTTGCTGTTTTCAACATGATGATCATAACACACATACAAACACACTTCCATTACTCTTATCTAGACCATAAAATAGGGCATAATTTAGGGATCACACCTAAGCATTAGTTTAGGTTGTAAAATTTGGTTACACAGGAAATCCAAGGCAGATAAGTTGTTATGTTAAAGTAAGGTTAAACAAACAGGCTGATTACACAGTAGAATATCAGTCTTAAGTGACCTCTGGGTGCACTGGCTGTGAGGTCTCACATAATGTCTTGCCTTTTATAGTGAGCAACTGAGCAACAAATTAGCTTATTTTTATAAATGATGAAAAACCTTCTTTTAATTATTGCTACAGATTCTGTCTTCACAAATCCTCAGACTGAATGGGAAAGTCAATTGCAAAGCCAAAATGGAAGGGAGTAGATCCTGCATCCTCCTGCCTTATATTCCTTTCTCTGCCCAACTATATCACTTCCTTTCTCAAACTTCCTAGTGCTGAGATTAAAGGCGTGTATGCTTCCCAGATATTGGGAGTGGAGACATAGGATCCCAAATTCTGAGACTAAAGGTATGTGTCTCTACCACCTGGCTCTGTTTTTCTTTCTGACTGGATTAATCTCATGTAGCCCAAAGTAGCCTTGAACTCATAGAGATCTAGATGGATCTCTCTGCCTCTGCCTCTCAAGTGCTAGGAGTAAAGGTGTGTGTCACCACTGTCTAACTTCTATCCTCTGATCTTGAGACAGTCTTTATTTGATACTCAATATATCACCACAGGAATTTAAAAAAAAAAAAAAAGCAGAAAGTAATTACCCAGAAATGGCATTAGAGACTCCTCATCTATCAATAATGACTTGAAGTATAGATTGCATTCTATAATCAAAAGACAGAAAGTGACAATGGATAAAACAAAATAAGATCTGTATACACACTGTTTCAAAGAGTTTCACTTTACCTTACACTTATAGATTGAAAGAGAAATTTAATAAGAGGTTCCTGGCCTGGCCTAGTCCCAAGGTCTGGACCTGCCCACCACTGCTTAGCCCCCCCCCAATGACTCAGACACTTATATTAATTTCAGACTGATTGGCCTATGGCTTAGGCATATTGCTAGTTAGCTCTTGCATCTTAACTCAACCTATTTCCATTAATTTGTCTTGCCATATTGCCCATGGCTTACCTATTTCATTACATCTTGCTTCATGGGTGGCTGTATCACGTCTCTCTCTTGACTCTGCCCTCCTTTCCTATCTATGTTCTGATTTCCCTGCCTACTTCTAAGATGCCTGCTGTATGCCAAGATAGTTTCTTTATTAATGATTGATATCCACAGCATACAGAAAGACATCCTACATCAGTGAAGAAATAAAAATATTATACAAATAGAAACCAGAAAAAGAACAGGAATATCTAGCTATACTTATTTCAGACAAGTTACATAATAGGTCAACAAACAAAAAAGAAGCAAATAAGGTGATTGTTTATTGATAAAGGGTTCAATTCATTAAAAGAATATAAAAATTGTAAATATACAAGCACTCAATATCAGAATCCATTAAATATATAAAGTGAACATTAAGAAATATGAAAACACAGACATAGACTGAGGTATAATAGTAGCTGGGTACTCCAACACCCCAATTTCAAAACTAGCCAGGTCATTTTATAGAGAAAATCAAGAAAACTTTCATTCAATTATGCCAAGAAGACCTTATTTGGATTCTGGACTATCCCCTAAAGCTACACCTGGCCAATGGCAATTATTTGGCCCCACCCTGAGTTTTCATGTTAAGCCCATTTAAATAGGATTCTCACCTTTTACCCCTCCCTTTTTATCTTTTCTTCTCTCACCCTGCCAGAGGGTTGCTCAACTCCCTCCCTCTCTTCTCTCTCTTTTTATCTTGCTGCTTCTCCTCTCTCTCTCTCTCTCTCTCTCTCTCTCTCTCTCTCTCTCTCTCTCTCTCTTCCCTCTCTCTATAATAATAAAGTCTTTCCACACGAGCCCAGTCTAAGTGCCTCCCAATGCACCACTTTCCACCATAGCCAAATGTAACATTGGGCCTCCATCCATCCTCATTGGTCACCCACATAGGTACATGCATTATCATAACAGACTTAACCTATATATACTAAACATTATGGTTGTTGACAACAGAATGTACACACTTCTTAAACACACACAGAACAACATTTAGGGAAATTATACATAACAACATGTTCTACTTTCATTTCTGTTGCTGTGATAAAAGAAACCCTGACAAAAGCAACATAGAGAAGAGAGGGTTTATTTGGCTGACAATTTCAGGCCACATTCAATTACTGAATCGAAGTTAAAGTGACATGAACATGAAGCAGCTAGTCAATTCTTTTCTAAGAGCAGATAAAATAAATGTAACCATACTGACTATTACTTTGGACTAGACTGTCTTTCACTCTTACACAGTTCAGAGTCCAGCCTAGAGAATGGTGCTTTGTTTACTATTGTAGGCAGAGCATTTCTGTCCTGCTAGCCTGATCCCAAATAACTACACAGATACTTATTATTAATTATCAAGGTTTACCAAATCTAAGACAAAAATCATATAAATTTGTTTCTAAAACACAGCAATATACTATAGAACCTCAATTTGATCCCCAGCACAGAGGAAGAAAAGCAATGGACTCAACTCACCTATAAAAATACACACACTAACAAGATGGATACAAAAACAGAAGCCATCCTTTGGTTACATAAAAGAAACACATCTCAACCACAAAGACAGACACAGCCTCAGAGTAAAGGGTTGGGAAAAGATTTTCCAGTTAGATAGTCCTAAGAAACAAGCTGGGGTTGCCATTCTAATATCTAACAAAGTAGACATTAAACTAAAATTAATTAAAAGGGACCAAGATGGACATTACTTATTCATCGCAGGACAAATTGGTCAAGAGGAGATTTCAATCCTGAATATTTATGCCCCTAATATAAAGTCACCTATCTATGTAAAAGAAACACTCCTAAAGTTCAAATCCCATATAAAATCTCCTACCCTAATAGTGAGAGAGTTCAATACCCCACTTTCACCCCTGGATAGGTCAACCAGACAGAGACTCAACAGAGAAATAAGAAGTCTAACAGAGGTTATGATGCAAATGGATTTAATAGCTATCTACAAAAGCTTCAACCCAAATGCAAGGGAATATACATATTTCTCACACCCCATGGAACTTTCTCTATATTGACCACATAATTGGTCATAAAGCAAATAGCAACAGATACAAAAAAAATGGAAATAGTCCCTTGTAACATATCGGACCACCAGGGCCTAAAGTTAGAGTTCAACAACATCGAAAATCAAAAAAAGTCTAGCAACTGATGGACACTAAACATCACTCAGCTGAACTACCTCTGGGTCAAGGAAGAAATTAAGAAATCAAAGTCTTCCTAGAAATTAATGAAACTGAATCCACAATGTGCCAAATCTTGTGCGACACAAAAAGAGCAGTCTTAAGAGAAAAATTGATAGCACTAGATGCCTATATAAAAAGCCTAGAGAAATCCCACATAAGAGAACTAACAACACAGCTGAAAGCCTTAGAACAATTAGAATCAAACTCACCTAGAAGGAGAAGACGGCAGGGAATAATCAAACTTAGAGCTGAAATCGATACAATTGATACAAACAGAACAATGAATCAAAGAATTGGTTCATAGAGAAAGTAAACAAGATAGATTAAACTCTTGTCCAAACTGACCAAAAAGCAGAGAGAGAATATCCAATTCAACAAAATCAGAAACAAAAAGGGGACATAGCAACAGACCCCCAGAGAATTATCAGGTCATACTTTGAAAATCTATATTCAACAAAAATGGAAAAACTAGAAAAAATAGACAGCTTTCTGGACAGGTACCATTTACCAAAATTAAATGAAGACCAGATTAATTACCTAAACAGACCTATAACCCTAAAGGAAATTGAAGCTGTCATTAAAAGCCTCCCAAGTAAAAAAAGCCCAGGTCCAGATGGCTTCAGTACAGAATTCTACCAGACATACAGAAAAATTACTACCATTACTCCTCAAACTATTTCACACAGTAGAAACTGAAGGAATATTGCCAAATTGCTTTTATGAGGCCACACTTACCCTAATATCCAAGCCACTCAAAGACACAACCAAGAAGGAGAATTACAGACCAATTTCCCTCATGAATATTGATGCTAAAATTCTCAACAAAATTTTGGCAAACCATATACAACAATGTATACAAAACATCATCCACTATGACCAAGTAGGCTTCATTCCAGAAATGCAGGGTTGGTTCAACATACAAAAAACCATAAATGTCATCCATCATATAAACAAACTGAAGGAAAAAAACCACATGATCATATCCTTAGACACTGAAAAGGCCTTTGAAAAAATCCAACACTCCTTTATGATAAAAGCCCTGGAGAGATCAGGAATTCAGGGAAAATATCTAAATATAATAAAGGAAATTTACAAGAAGCTGACAGACAACATCAAACTTAATGGAGAAAAACTGAAAACAATCCCACTAAAATAAGAAATTAGACAAGGCTGTCCTCTCTCCTCTGATCTATTCAATATATTTCTCAAAGTTTTAGCTAAAACAATAAGAGAATAAGAGAATGAAAGGAGATTGAGGGAAAACAATTGAAAAAGAAGAAGTGAAGCTATCTCTATTTGCAGATGATATGATTATATACATAAGTGATCCACAAAATTCTACCAGGGAACTTCTATAGTTTATAAATACCTTCAGCAATGTAGCAGGATCCAAGATTAACTCAAAGAAATCAGTAGCCCACCTATACACTAAAGATAAAAAGGCCGAGAAAGAAATAAGGAAAATATCACCCTTTATAATATCTGCAAATACCATTAAATATCTTGGAGTAACTATAACCAAAGAAGTAACAGATCTATTTGATACAAATTTAAAATACAAATACAAATTTTAAATTTTAGATACAAATTTTAAAAGAAAGAAATTGAAGTGGATATCAGAAAATGGAAAGTTCTCCCATGTTCTTGGATGGCAATCCTACCAAAAGCAATCTACAGATTCAATGCACTTTCTGTCAAAATCCCAACACAATATTTTACAGACCTTGAAAGAACAATACTCAACTTCATTTGGAATAACAGGAAAGCCAGGATTGCCAAAACAATTTTGCTCAACAAAAGAACCTCAGGCAGCATCACCATCCCTGACTTCAAGTTATACTACAGAGCTACAGTAATAAAAACAGCCTGGTACTGGCATAAAAACAGACTTACAGATCAATGGAATCAACTTGAGGATCAGGACATTAACACAAAAACCTGTGAACACCTGATCTTTGACAAAGAGGCCCAAAATATTCAATGGAAAAAAAGATGGTATCTGTAACAAATGGTGTTGGCATAGCTGAATGGTAGTGTGTAGAACAATGCAAATAGATCCAATCCTGTCACCCTGCACAAATCTCAAATCCAAGTGAATCAAAGACCTCAACATAAAACCAGCCACACTGGACTTGATAGAAAAGAAAGTGGGAAATTCCCTCCAACACATTGGCACAGGTGACCTCTTCTTAACTATAACACCAGTGGCATAGATACTAAGAACAACAATCAATAAGAGGGACCTCCTGAAACTGAGAAGTTTCTGTAAAACTAAGGACACTGTCAATAGGACAAAACAATAGTCTACAGATTGGGAAAAGATTTTCACTAACCCTACAAGTGATAGAATACTAATCTCTAAAATATATAGAGAGCTCAAGAAACTAGAACCCAAAACCTTGAATAACCTAATCAAAATATGGTGTTCAGAACTAAAAAGGGAACTCTCAGCAGAAGAATTATGAATGGTTGAAAGGCACTTGAAAAAGTGCTCAACATCTTTAGCCATCAGAGCAATGTAAATCAAAACAACTTTGAGATACCACCTTATACCTGTAAGATTGGCTAAGATAAAAGACACAGATGACAGCCTATGCTGGAGAGGTTGTGGAGCAAGGGGAATGCTCCTCCATTGTTGGTGGGAGTGTAAACTTGTTCAGCCACTTTGGAATGAAGTATGGCAGTTTCTCAGAAAACTGGGAATTATTCTCCCCAAGGATCCAGCAATACCACTTCTGTGTGTATACCCTAAAGACACACATTTGCACTCCAAAAGCATTAGCTCAACTATGTTCATAGCAGCACTATTCGTAATAGCAAGAACCTGGAAACAAAGTAGATGCCCCTCAACTGAAGAATGGATTAACAAACTGTAGTACATTTACACAATGGAGTACTACTCAGGAGTAAGAAAAAAATGATATCCTAAAATTTGCAGACAAGTGGATGGATTTGGAGAATATTTTCCTGAGTGAGGTGTCACAAACCCAGAAAGATAAGCAGTGGATGTACTCATTAATGGACTCTAAACAAATAAGCAAAAAGCAAAATAGATCCAAGTGCAAACCACAATCACTGAAAAGCTTGGAATTTGAAACACCTTGGTCTGGCACCTTGTATCCTACTTTCCTCTAGAGGTACACCTGACCCAGTGTTGATGTTGGGGTGAGGAAAGTGGATCTGCCAGGAGTGGATGCTGAACTAAGCCATATTGGGACCATGGGACCACCTGCCCTTTCTGGAGAGGAAATAAAGAGATTTGGAGAAGAGAGTGTGACTGGAAGGTATTGGAGGGGGAAGGGAGCTTGAACAAGGATATACATGGTTTAAAATATGACTTTATTCATCATAAAAAATAAATAAATAAAAAGAAAGCAAGGTAGTGATAGATGTTGCCACAAAGATAAACCCTGGAGTCTTTTTGGTAGATAAAAAAGCCAGGGCAAAAAAATAAAATATTGTATAGTTTTATTTACATGAAATGTCCATAAGAGGTTAGTTTATAGAGATAGCTAGTTAGAGTGAATGAAAATATTTCCTAAAGTGTATGGGGTGTGCTTTTTAGTTAGTATACTTAGGGAACATAAAATTTCCAAAATTGTTTATAGAGATTACATATACATATATGTTAATATGATAAAAATCTAACATATCCATTAAAGTGTAGAAATAAATGTATTATATGTGAGCTGTACTTTAATACATTTGTAAAATAGAATGATAATTTCTTAGAAAACAACCTCAAGAAATTTTTTTAACTTTTTTTTATGTGTGTGTGTGTGTGTGTGTGTGTGTGTGTGTGTGTGTGAGACATTGAGAGACATGCTTAAGTTATTGCAAGGAACATATGTGGAGGCCATGACAGTTTTCAGGAGTAAATTCCTAGCTTCTACCTTTAAATGTATTTTGAAGATTAAATAAAGATCATCAGATCTGGACTGCAAGCACTTTTTTCCCATTTACTCTTCTTTCAAGTCCAAGAATTTAATGGTAATTTCTCTGACAATTAGTTTGTGACAGTCATCTTAACAAAGACAACAAAGAAGCAATGTAAATGTACAGTCTTCAGAAAAAATTCTCATGGAAATAATACCTGACAATCATCATTACCAACATTATTTGAACTTGAGACAGAACTGACAGTCTGAATAATTATAATAGAGTGGAATAAGTTATATACTGATTGTGAAGGTTTGAATGAGAAGTATCTCCCATATGCTCAGGTATTTGAACAGTTGGCCTTAAGCCACTTTCAGTTCACTCTCTTCTTTGTGTTTGTTGTTGAAGATATGATCTTTCTCTGCTTTGACTACCTGCTACTCATTTCTATTAACTTCCACACTCTGCAACCATGAGCACAAATAAACTCTTTCTTTCATAAGTCACTTTTTGTTATTGTTTTTTATCACATCAGCAAAAAGTAATTGTACACAGTAAAATAGAAATGGGGTTGACAAATTGAGAAAAGGGTATTTGTGATCACTATCTCTTCCTTGAGTTAAGGTTGGAAAGCAATAATCCAATATTTTTAAAGGATAATTTCTAGGCTGGGCCACAGTATGAGTTGGTTCAAGAAGGAGGATGTGATGAGGGCAGAAAACTCAGGGAAAATAAATTAAGAGAGCCAAGAATAAGAAGGAGAGGAAATCTAACACACAAAATGCTGTCCTTTCTTTCAGCAGCTCTTCTACCTGGCAGGTCTTACACCAAATCATCTTAAAGATGCTTTCTATCATGTGAGAATAAAATTATAAACATGTCAATATGAGTTTGTACAAGATTCAGACAAGAAGTGATGCATCTAGTATTGTAACAAATGAACTCTAATTAAAGTTCATGTGTGCTGAAGAAACTATTGCAATCATTCTTTCTGAGAGAATTCCAGAGTCATTTCAGTGGTGCAGTGATATTGGATACAGTATTGTGACTTCAATTTGACTCACATTTAACTCCAACTCTTAAAGCAAAATTGTATAACCTCCTCCTCTACAGAATGACATGAGAGAGAAATACAACCAAGGAAAAGAACAAGTAGGCTAGTGAGGGCTGCTACTTGCTCAGGGATCCCATCCACAAGAGCAAACCCTTGATACCTTTCAGAAGTATCCAGAGGGAGAATCTTTACAGAAATCTTCAGTCATATACTGTACATATAGGGACTGAGCAAGTGATTTTCAGTGTTGCTGTTTACAAGATACCTACAGGTTATTGAGGTCTGGAGAATTGGAAAACATGGACGAAGTACCTAGTTTCTGTAGTACATCAAATGAACAAAGTAGAAGATATATTTTACTTGTGACTTGAAGGAATCCAACATATTTACTATACTTAGCAAAGATCTTAAGGGAATATCAAGTTAGAGCAGATGGAATATACAAAGATGTAGACACTCCCCAAGGCTATTATGAGAATCCAGTTTGTGTGCACCATGTGTTTTCATTTTGTGAAGCTGTATATGTACACACTTAGAGAGAATCATGCTATGTAAACTCAACACTGAGAGTAGCTCAACTAGTTCTCAGAAGTGTTGAAATAATTAAAATACTATAATTGTAAGGAATCAAAGATAGCATCTACTCCTTCCTCCCATTTAAGAGATAATTACAAAGCTATTATGAATCTCTGAGGCTCAGTAACATCTTGCTTATTTATAACATCTGCTTTGTCATGTAAATTTACAGCACTTAAAAATTTGAGGACTGAAAATTGGTCAGCATCTTAAAGGTGTTTCTTTCATTAATGAAATTGTCTAGTAATTTGACATACAATGAAGGCAGAAAGTGAGCTCTGCAAACACTTGTACTTCAGAAAGCTTTTATACTTAAAACACTCCATTTCACTTGAAGAGAGACAAAAAGTGTTGTTGGGGTGTCATTGTTTGTTACTGCAGTACACAACTCGCCGTCTGAATGTCCATATAGAATCCGTGCACTAGATATTATGGTTCTATTTTAAAGTTTTAGTATTCTTGTTTTGTTTTTGTTGTTGTTTGGTTACTTTTCATGATTTTTTTTAGAGAGTCCTAAATAAACAGTTGAAATAACTTATCAGGATTTTTACAAAGTCGAATTCACCTTATGTGGAAAACAAAGATTGAATTGGTATAGTTAAGTAACCTACAGCAAGTACTAAGTACACTATCAAATGTGATCTCTTTGAAAATCACAGGGGTGGCAGTGCGGGGAAGCAACAGCAACTTCACAATTCAGTAAACAGATTAAAATGAACCATTTCCATGCCTTTCCTCTTCCAATTCAATTTGACTGTGGCAGTACTTCAAAGATTATAAAAGAAAACATTGGTAACAAAAAAAACCTTCAAGAATTCTTTCATATGAAGGCATATGCATTATGTATAGTCTCATTTATTGTGAGATTATCAAAATCATGTTATTATTAGAATTCAACACTACAAAATGTTTCTTAGAGTCTATGCCAAATCTAAGTAATCACTAATGTTTATTTTTAGTCTTTTTAATTTTAAAATATTGTTGGGTCCTTAAGAATAATATTATCCAGGCACTCCTCCTATTGCCTACTACTTAAAAGTTATTCATTATTTAAATAAAATCTGCAAGTTATATATCTCAAGTGAAACTCTAAATTACCACTATCATAAAGAATTGCTTGAGATAGGAAGTCTCAGACCCTTTTCTTAAAGGATCATTGTTCAAGTTGAAGACATGAGATGCACACAAACAAAATGATCAAGATAGGACAAGACTACTGTGTCATATGAGTGTACACATAATAGCTACAGAATTTTGCTATAGAAATTCAGGCTACTTAGTGGTTTTAATAATAATAGCCTTCATAGGCTCGTGTATTTGAATACTTAGTCACTAGGGAGTGATACTATTTGAAAGGATTAGGAGGATTTAGAGGTGTCTCTTTGTTGGAGGAAGTGTATCACTGAGGGTAGACTTTGAGGTTTCAAAGCCCATGCCAGGCCTAAGATAGTTATCTTCCTGCTTCCTGTGAATGCGAATGTACCTCTCAATTACTGCTCCAGGGCTTGTCAAAATGCTCTCCATTTTGATGATAATAAACTAAACTTCTAAAATTGTTAACAGGCCCCCAATTAAATGCTTCCATTTATAAGAGTTGATTGATCTTGGTGCCTCTTTACAGCACTGGAACACTAACTAAGACAGGATTACAAGAGTAGATTTTCCAAAAGGGCCCTTCAAGCTGTGTAGTTTTGCTGCAATTACAGTCATGGTACTATGTATGTACACACCAACCTACTGGTTAGTGTTTTAAAAACCTGTGAATGGTTAAATAATTAATTTAGTTTGACTATGTCCAATAGATTATCAAAATCTATAACTATATATGAGTATATTAAGAAATAAATTGTGAGCAAAGTTTAAAGAAATTAAAGTGCCTAAATACCATATGGCCTTAATTTCTAATTACCATATGAAAATTGGTAATTACAATTAGAGCAAAGTATAAAGAAATTAGAATATCTAAATATCATATGATTGATCTTAATTACTTAAAAGCAGGAATAGTTAAATTTTACTTGTTTCTGTTTTAAAAGTTCACAGAGATCCCCTGACTTTCAGAGTTTTTTCTCCTTGGTATAAATTTTAACTGTACAAACAAGAATGTATTTGCCTTGAAAAACTGGTTCCCTATTAGTATTCTTCAACAATACAGTTTCACTAACAAGCCCCATTCTAATATTCTTGCTTATAGAAAAATCTACTTGTAATTTTAAATGCATGTGATTTATTTATGCTATCACTTGATAAGAAAAGTAATAATTATATACAAGCTGACCTGTTCTCTGTTGTGTTGTGACCTTCTAATTTTAAGGGAGTTCTTTTTTCTTAAATCTTTAATTCAATAAGCATTTATTGGGCACTTAGTATGTGTCAAACACTACAGTAGATATTCATAAAATAAGAACAAAAAGGGGTAAAAGGTTTCTGAGATCATGTACATGAATAATTTTAGGAGGGTGGCATTAACACCATAAAAATGTTCAAATGTCTTACTTGACCAAAGACTTTTGAATACCTGCCTTGTCATATTGATCAATGTCATTTCTCTCTTTGGCCTTCTCTTTATATTAAATTTTTACAAGTTTTTGAGAATTTCATATATGAGTACCCATTTCCACCCTGCCCTCTTCTACTCCCAACTCTGGTATTCCCCTTCTGATTCATGACCTCTATTATTCTTAAACACACACACACACACACACACACACACACACACACACACACACACACTACTGAATTCATTTAATGATGCTCATATGTGCATGTTTGTGGTCTGACTTCTTGTGACTAGATAGCATAGCAAGAAAATTACTTCTGGAATAAACTGACTTCCCCTCTCTTAGAAGTCATTACCTACAGTTATTAATCTGATGAAATTTCTTTTATATATGTTGGGAAGTCAATTGATGACATCATTATGCATGTCCTGTTAAAACGGCTATACTGCTGAGATCTCATACATCAAAGAAATGTCTCTTAGCTCGTGCTTATTCTAGCTGTTACAATCTCCTTGCATCCATGTTCACATGTTCTTCACTGAGTCTTAAGTGTAGAGCTGCATTACAAATATATTATTTGGGACTGGGTGGTCCATGATCATTTATTCTGTCTTATGAACAGTTGGAGATCTCTTACCATCCTCCATCTGCTGCAAAAACAGAAGCTACTTTTGTGAGGGATGAGAGCTATATTTATCTACGTGTACAGGAAGAAACCATGCTGATTTAGAAAAATAGTAGTAGAGTCTCTTTTAGGGTCTATCCTTTGAAACAATAGGTAGTTTGCTAAATTCACAGTACCAGGCATGAATTCCCACCTATTGAGCATGCAAATACTCCCAAGATAAAAGTGTCACAATTGCAGCATTGAGCATATCTTATCTGGCAGGGTATTTATGTGGTTCACAGGATTTATAGCTGGACAAGACCATTGATTGCTTTTTTTAGCTTGGCATATCACCTCAAACTACTAGAGATAGTCCTCAAGGAAAAGCCTTTCAGCTCAGTTTTAGCTCAAGGCTTCCATATCCTGCACCTAAAGTATGTACTAATTTCCTATAATACACTATTATCTCCAAGTTCTAGGAAGCAATGAAGGACAATAGAAATGGAGTATATTGATTTAGGAGTTCTTTGGACATCCCAGACCAACAACCCAAAGGGAGAGTTCCTTTTCCTGGCACTGGAAATTTTTGTTATTCTGTGGCTTTGAAGGAAGCATTATCACCTTATATGGGGTCATTCCATTAAGTGTATGCTTGATTTTATTTTTTAAGTACTTGTAAAATAATACTTCCTTGTGGCTTTTTGGAACATCCTTAGAGTTATTTATCTTCCTTCTATGTATTACTCTTCCTTGCCTCTTTCAGATAAAGTCCCCATGCATGTTCTCCTCACCATGCATGTTCTCCTCACAGCACCTTAGTCCTGTTTTTTGCCTCCTCTATAGCTCTTTCTTCCCACCCCATCTCCATTCCTATTTTAGACCCACAGTATTACTGGATTCTAAAGTCACTCTATGTCATATAATCATATGTGAAGGCTTGGAGCTAGGATCCACACAAAAGCAAACATATAGCATTTGTCTTTCTGCTTTTGGGTTACTTCATTCCACATAATAATTTTTAGTGTCATCTCTTTACCTAAACATTTTATGTTTATATATTCCTTTATAATGGAATGAAATGTCATTGTGGATTTGTACCCCAGCTAACTATTCACTCATCAGTTAAAAGGCAGCTAAGATGATTCCATTTCTTAGATATTGTGGATAGCCAGTATCTCTGTAGGAGGATATTGAATCAATTTGCTATGTAGTGATATAGCTAGGTCATATGATAGATCTATTTTTAGCTTTTGGAGAATACTCTAAACTAATAGTAGCTATACCAGTTTGCAATCCCATCATCAGTGAAGGAGGGCGCCTTTACTCAACAACCTCAACTATGTTTGTTGTCAGTTGTTTGTCTTGAGCATATCAATTCTGGGGTGAGACGAATTCTCAAAGCTGTTTAAATTTGCATCATCCTAATTCTTAATGATTATGAACATTTTAGAAGAAACTTCATAGCCATCTTTATTTCTTCTCTTGAGAACTCTCTATTTATACCCATAGCTCATCATTGGGTCATGTGTTTCCCTGACTTCTTGTTTTGTTTTGTTTTTACATTCTGGATACTAATATTCTTTCAAAGACTTTTTTCAACTCTGTGGACTTCTTTATCATGGTAAAAACCCGCCGTGAGATATGCTTTAAATGGAGTTTATTTTGTGAAAATCACTTACAAAACAGAGAAGGTTTTAAGAGAAAATGAAGGGATAAGGTTGCAGCGCACCAGAGCTTTTCTAAGGAAAACTCCTCACCCCCATGCCGCACGTCTCAACTCCCACGCCGCTGGCCCGAACTGCGCACCCCGGAAGCCGCGTCATCAGTCTGAAAACCCTCGCAACTGGTTGGGAACTCTCATGAGAGAATGCTGGCT
>PVIH01012011.1:0-18341 GCA_004025045.1 Sigmodon hispidus
GAAGGAAGGACAAATATTCACAATGTACCAGACCATAGTCCCACTATATTACCTCACCTAGAGAATGCCAGAGATCTTAAATAAGAATGTATTTTGCGTCTGGAAGCATACACAAGACTAACCTGTAAATAGAAAAGCATGTTATCAGAAATAAGCACAAAAGTGAACTTCACTAGAAGTCACAACATCTGACTCTAGAAGGCTCACAGTGATTGGATGAAAAGACCAGAAACTCAAGAACAACCCAGGCTCAAATGATTTATTTTCCCCGTCTATGAAGCCACAAATACTTGTAGTAAAGCTGGAGCTTCTTAACCTGTCCAACTTCTACCAACATACTGTATCCCCAACCCCGTACATTCCACCTTCTATTCCTTTGTACCCTTTTTTCCTGATGTGTACTTCAACTGTTCCCATTCTTAACTCTATCATGTATTCTAGAGACTGTACTTTATGATAAATTAAGATCCCAACATTTTGTTCTCTTACTAAAAGGAAACAAGGCTGACCCCAGAAGTCCTTTTTACCTTCAGTTCATTCAAAGCAGGAAGTGCCCATTGTCTCTTTCCACACACGTCTCAGGGATGTGAGAACGGACATTCTTTCTCCTAGCTGCTTTCTGTACTTTTAGCCCATCTCCTTGCCATACAATTTTGACACAAAAAGATTGAAGCCTCAACTCATCTTTGTCAGACTCTGGTGGTTGTGAATTGGAAGACACGTGCTACACTGATCTATAGTACTCAAGGTCATTACAACCCTCTTCCATATTCATAGGGAGAAGTCTGCCTTTATGTTTCGGAGAATCCTATTCTGCTCCTGTTTTCTATATGTAAATACACCAAGCCTTTCTACCAGGAACACCTTAAAAGATTTGCCTTTCTGACTGATCAGGATTATAGAGGGGGAGATATCTTTTTGCTAATCCTGATAGCTCCCTCCACATGAAGGGAACTTCACTAGTTTTTACCCGACTCTTTTGCTATCTCAGGAGGGGTACCTATATGATTTGTTAGTCTGGTTCAAGACCTGTCCACACAGACACTTTCTTTCCACCCTCCTTCTTTTCCTAGCACACCTCTTCCCCAAGGATAAATTTTATTGCCTATTTTCTAGTCACCTGAAATAGATCTTCCTCTTCCTCCCCAGAAGCCTTATAGGGCTCACAGCTTCCTAAACCCCAGTTGCTATGTCTGGGATTCAATATCCAACAGTAAACTTCAAAAAGCCACATTGTCTAAAATTGACTTTATAAGTAATAAACATCCCCTTTTAATTCCCATCTCTTTAAATTATTTTCTCTCTCTTCATTGTTTTCAAATTAGATTGGAAAAAAGATGCAGCGGAAAGGGCCCCATAAAACTCCCCAGCATTGTAATTCAGTCATTCTCACCCTGGCCACATAGTGAATCAGCCATCTTTCTCCTCTCCCTCATCTGCCTCCAAGGTCCCATCCACCCTCATTTGTAGTCAATCGCTTCTATATTTTATCGTGAGATTTTCTTGACTCCTTTATCTCCAAGAGCCTTGACTCTTCTTTACATACCTTGTAGAGAAACTCAATCGAGCTGTGAATGCTGTGGGACTCTGTCATTTCCAGATCTGGAGGCTTCTTTGCTTGAAGTAGGTTTGAGTTTGAGACAGAATATCCATCTGTAGTCTGGGCTAATCTACAATTTACCATGTAGACAAGGCTAACTTCAAACTCACTGTAATCCTCCTGTCTCAACATCCTAAATATTGGGATTACAGGTGTGAACCACCACCCCTGGCTTCATGGCTACAGTTTAATGCTCTGTAATCAGCTGACGAGTTAAACCACTAAGTAAAAAACAGAGGATACACAGCCAGATGGGCAGTGTCAGGGGTTCATGGAGAAAGGCTAATCCCAGGCAGTTCAATGAGAATTAGCACTGATACAAAGGAAGGAATGAAACATGGCCACAGAGGAAGGCCCACCTTGGCCTTCAGCTACTTCTGCTGTCAGTGGAAATCTGGGTCCAAATTTGGGCTCTTTTTGAGTTTGCCATTTGCAAGTAACCAAATTCAATATTGTCTTTGGCTGGCTGGCTAGTTGGTGGGTTGATTTAGGCGGGGAGGTGAGAACAATTAGCTTAGTTTGCCTAGCCTTCTCATTTGTCCTCATGAAATTAAGGGTGAACATATTATTCTACTAGACTGTGATTTTATGGGGCCCTGTCACTTACAGCCCTCACCTTGGTGTTCACTTTTAGTAGTGATGCCAAGGCAGAAACTTCTCTCCTGACCTTTAACTGTCAAAAAGGGAACGGTCTTATGGGATTCACAGTGACAATGACCTTAGAATGATAAACCTAGAAATCTCCTTTCCAACTTAAATATGTGTGTGTACATTAGATATGTGTACATATATATGTACAGGTGTGTGTGTATGTGTGTGTGTGTGTGATGCTCCTTGGACTTTCTCCCATGCTAGGCAATGTCAAGGAAACAACTTTATCACAGACCCAGCGTCGGCTCAGCACTTCATTCTCAGACCTGCTGGGACCATTTCTCAGCTTTTCACCTAGGACAAGCAGACAGGAGTGTGGCATGATTGGCACACTCCGTGCAGGTGTGAGAAGATAGTTAGTACCTCAGCAGGAGCTACTGAAGGAGCCCTGCCAACAGGTCCTGTGAAAGAGCCTGAAGTTATCTCTGTACCTCACACTAGCTCTTCTCTCCCTTAAAGAAGTTGGTGAAAAGCCATTTAATTACTGAGTGTTAAGTGAACACCTAATTATGTCAAGTTGCTGAACTCTAAGCTCCCAGGGACTGCTAGAATTTCTGAGTTTTAATCTCTCTTTTAACACTCACTTCATCTGTCTCAGCACTGTGGATCTTTTCAGGCTGTCTTTTTAAGAACAGCAAAAAATAGAAACTTAAAAGCACCACTCAGTGATATAATGGCAAAATTCTTCAAAGCTTTCAAAAATTAATTATTCAAAGGCTAAAAACTGTGCTATGGAGCAAGCACAAGGGGCCCGGAAGATAAAATATCCATGCTCAAACTTATCTTTGCCATGTTAGCTGTGCCTTGAGCAAATTGCCCAACTTATCTCAATCTTCACTTCTGGAAAAAAAAACCAAAAGGCCCAGACAGTTTCTCTCTACCATGTAAATTTAGACTTATTTTTTAAAAACTTTTCTTAATCATTTACATCAGATTGTTTTCCTTGGCAATCTCGTTTATACTGACTTTGTTTACCACCTTTGTTCAGTTTACAAATTCCTATCTGACACAGACCTCCCAGGATTTGCTGAAATGAATCTGATAACTCCCCATGGTCAACATAAATGAAGCATCACTTCAGTCTTTCCACTACTCAGTTTGGTCCTCACTCACTATTCTCTCATCCATGGCAATTCAAATGCAAAACTTTCACCATTATCTTGACATCCTCAGCTCCTCATCCTCAATAACCATCCACCCACAGCTCATGCCAGTTGAGTTGTTTTTTAAACTATATCCCATTTCCCTCACCCCGATTTGTCACGCTATCATTTCCCCCTTTAAACATTCTGACTGCTTTCCTCCGATTCTCCATTATCTCTTCTCTCTCTAATCCATTTTGCTCTCTAACATATGAAGCAATCCTAAGTTTAAAAAGTTAATCTTATTGTCACTCACTTACAACTTTTAAACAGTCCTTCATTGCTCTTATGATGCAAACCAAACTTCCTCAATGACCCTCAAGCTCGGAGCCCTATGTACAAGGTACAGGGACAGCCTTGTGCATTACTTAGCTTTGCTCTCTGCCCTCTAGTTACATTAGGCTTTTCTTTCCCTCAAGTAGGTCTTCTTTCTTCCTCACAAAGGATGCTGGCCTGTACAGGTCTCTTTGTGTGGAAAGGCACTTCAGCTCTCCGTTCTCCTAACTATAAACACATATTTTCACGTGTTCCCAGTTCTTTTCCTCTCTCATACAGCAAGAGTCCTGACATAATTTCCTTGAAGAAGACTCCCCAGACCCAGGTATTGCCAGTGTGTTGTTTGATGCATCAGGATGAGAATAAAGTGTTTGGGGGAATGCAGTCACACTTTACTCAGCAGTCCTATGCCCCAGTATCTTTCATCTCATCTTAAATTCATGGACTGGGCTGTCATAGCAACTCAGTCTTATGTCCCCATACTAAGCCAATGCTCTTTAGAGCATTTCTAGCTACCAAAAGAGCATGTATTCTAATGTGTAATGCCATGGTGGCAATTTTATATTTGCATATATAATTATCCAGGATTTTTGTTATTGTTGTTTGTTTTGTAAACCTGATACAATCCATAATCATTTGGGAAAAGGGACTCTCAGCTTAGACAATTTCTCCATAAGATTGGCCTATAAGTAAGTCTGTCAGGAATGTTCTTGATGAATGACTGATATGAGAGGGTCCAGCTCACTCTGGACAGTGACACTAAGGCAGTCTCCTGAGTTGAGAACACAGGTTGAGCATACCACGAGGAGCAATCCAGGAAGCAGCATTTTTCCATGGCTCATTTGCTGTTCCTGCCTCTAGGTTCCTGCCTTGACTTTCCTCAGAACCTGAAGAGTTATAAGCTGAAATTAGTGCTCCCCAGTAGCTTTTGGACATGCTGTTTTATCACAACAATAGGAACCCTAAGACAGGTATCTTTTCTTTAGACTTTAGCTTTCCAAATCCTCCACCTGGCTTGGTCATCACATTATCCTTTTTTTTTTTTTTTTAAATGACATTATCTTTGATTCCCTATGGATATTCAATAATTATTTATTCAATTAATGAACATAAAGAGAATGACGATGGTGATAAAAATACTTTTTGTTTATGTGATCATAACATTGCTGAAAACTTGGGAAGTACTGAGTGCATTTTAGCTTGATACAAATATGAATTATCACGTTCTAAAGCATCAAGTGACTTACTGAGGGCCACAGTGATATTGTTTGTAAAATGAAGTGCTCCTAAGATGAGTCTTGTCACCATGGAGAGACTTGAGGACATGACTTCTCTTCATACAAGGCATTTAGAGATTTCACAAGCCTACCTGAGACATAGAGACCCCTCTTATTGGAATCAAGGCAATGTACTGAAGACAGTGGGGAGTCTGGATCTCCCTGCTTAGCCCTGCGCTTTCATTCAGCAGTGTTTATAAAAACCAGGCACTTGGTCCATGCCGCTCAGGGAAATTGAACTGGCAGTAGAATTCCAATAAGACCTCAGTCACTGTCTCAGATGAAAATCATTAGCCCCATCATAGCGCTCATGTATTGAGTACTTTGGGGAGAGGAACCATGATAAGTGCCTTCCATGCATTATTCATTTCCTCTACACAGTGACCCTATGATGTATTAAGTGGAAGTATATAAAATTGTCACTATTTGACCCTTTCTGACCTACAAAAAAATGAAAATTTTATGTTTCAGCCTAATAGATATCATGCCCCTCCATTTTAAAAATGAGGAGACAAAGTTTCAAAGCCTGGGATGGAAACTCATATAATCTGATTCCTGAGGCATGAGAAAAAATGGTAAACCAACAACTAATGCTAACTGCTAACAGAAATCAAGACTTTATCCATTTTTATATGTACTATATTAGGTCTCCCCTATTTTGTACAAGTTCATATTAAAACTTTTTACAATAAAATGCTCTCTCTCTCTCTCTCTCTCTCTCTCTCTCTCTCTCTCTCTCTCTGTGTGTGTGTGTGTGTGTGTGTGTGTGTGTATGTGTATAAGAAGATGATGCCTGCTTCTTGAAAGGTAGTGGTATATTGACAGGGATGAAGTGAGTTGCAGCAAGCTATCCAGATCTTTGAAGAAGTGCTGAGAGATTATGGAGGCTCTGTCTGTTCTTGCAAATGACTGGTAAGAATCTGTAACCAGTAGCCAAGCAACTGCATCAGCAGCCATGTCCTTTCTGCAGCATCTGTAACTGACAACATGAAGTCCATCTCAAGCTTTTGTTAAATTATCACTAGAAGCAGAATTATCCAAGACCTGTGGATCACATGCCCTGGTCATCTCGTTAAAAATGAAAGGCTAATTAAATCTTTGCTGGGTAATTACTACAAGCTAGACACTGCACTGGTTATTGCTTGCAAAGATATGGGTGGAAGATATACAGCAGCTGCCCTCACGGGGCTTCCAAACTAATCAAACAGATTTGGAGCACTCCATTATATCGGGATCAGAACTAAAAGTCCAACGTGTGTGGTAAGACTAAGCATGGCTTCTTGAAGAAATGGCAAGAAGAAAACCTCAGAGATAAACTAAGCAACTGTGGAATAGCTTGTCACTAGAGCAAGATGGTTTGCTCAGGGTCAGATCGTTAGCTCTGATATCATATAACTTAGTGTCTCTCTGTGTTTCATCTTAATACTGGCTATTATTCATTCATGGGATTATGCTAAGCATTTAATTGTTGCCAGTTCTTGGTACATAATAGTTGCTCACTGAGGGAGTGTTCTATTCCCAGCCATCTCTTGAGCCATCACATTTTCTACTGTGTGGCTTTGCTCGTAATCTTTGGAATTAAGGGTCAACAATTGCAGTCTTTTTTGATAACTCTTTAATCTGCAGCAATGTTGTTTTCAGGGCCTGGAAAGCAAACATGACATGAAATCATTACTGCATTGCCATTACATGTTCAAGAGTTTTATGGTACAGCCAGAGATTTGGTTATGTTCCTTTTCAGGTTAAACTGTTGTCCATATTTCCTTGTAATTAAAACAAAATCATGCTTCAGGAAGCAGATTTTAGGCATGTCCACTCTGCAGTATCCCTAGAAAATTGCCTGTTGGTCACTTAAAGAGCTACTGCTGGGGAGGGGAGAAAGTATGACTTTAATGGATTATGTGGTAATGAACTTAAATGGATTGTGACCCAAGGCACCTCAGACTACCTGCTGGCAGCCCAGCTTCACTGTGGAGAGGTCTGGGTGATTGACATGTGATAATATAAACCCAAGAGTTAAACATGAGCACGTACTGCCTCCCCCCAGGCTCTCTGGTGAGCAGGTTGGGGGTGTTGTAGGCTGAAGTCCTGGAGTGAAGTCAATGAATCAGGGAAAGATTTCAGTGATAAGCAAGTTTATAAGGTGGTTTTGCCCTCTAAGCCCCCATATACCTATCTGCAGAGCTCATAGCATCTTTTGCCAGATAGCTGATGTTACTTGCTTTGTTAAACATCTAGCATATACCAACTATTCCTTATACATTAACTATTAGAAGTTATTATTATCATCATATTTATTTCATTAAGTTTGCCCCTCGTCTTGAAGAGTTCACAGTATGGCATTATAATATATGCAATATTAATAGTAATGATATATAATATTAATAATTGATCTGAAATTTCAAAATGTTCTAAAATCTGAAAGCTCCTTGTGTGCTCCTATGGATCCATAAGTGGGAAATCTTACACCATGAGATTTTACTTAATGGGCAAAATTATTTTATTTTTATTTGTTTATTTTGGGACGAAAACAATAAGTTTATTAAATGTCCTAGAAGAGGCAGAATAACAAGAGTACTGCCTGTAGCTCACAAAATTACTAAATATATGTATTATATAAAATTACATGCAGGCCATATGTGCAAAATATATGTAAAATATAAGTGAATTTTAAGTTTTAGACTTGATTCCCATCCCCAAGATATATATACTACATATATGCAAATATCCACTATAAAAAAATCTAAAATTTCAAAATATTTTGGTTATAAGCATTAACATAAGGGATGGTCAGTCTGTAGTATCATCAACTTTTTATTAGAGCACAACAATTCCAATGACATAATTATCATATGAATCTTATAATAATTATATTACAATAATATTGTTATTATCGTTATTTTATGAACTAGTCACTGTCCCAACATTATCACATGGATAGCCTAATTTAATGCTCCTAATAAGTCTCTAAAACACATACTACTTTTATCATCACTTTACAGATGAGGAACAAGGGCTCAGAGAGAGGGAACGGACACAGTGGCATATGTTTACAGTTGGTGTGATGATGCTGTGATGATAATGCTAGATGTTATCAGGGTACAATGGATGCCAGGTAAATATGAACTGCTTACCCTGTGTGTCATGGACTTGAATTTTAAAGACTCAGAATTACCTGGATATGAAGGAATAGGCAAGATTTCTCAGGCAGAGAAGATGGTTTGAACACAGATCTAAAGCCTGATGTGACTGACAGAGAGCTTTGCTTGAGTGTAATGAGCTGTAGGGGGAGATGGGGAGAGACTGCAGGACATCATGTTCCAAAGGGAGCCAGGACCAGATGGTAAACAGCATTGCCTGGTCCTTGAGGAGTCAGGTACTACATTGTACATGACAGGGACTCTTTGGAGAGTTTTCTGAAAAGAAGAGACATGATCAGATTAGAGGCTTGCTGGATTTCTGGGGAAGTAAAGACAATGGAAGGATAATGGGAGGAACAGCTAGTTCTTCAGGGAATGGATGATGAGAGTACCCAGGGAGGCCATGTCAGAGGGGTGGAGCGGGAAGGGGGATAAGATATAATTAGAAGTCAAAGTCATCCAGATGGGTGAGTGACTGAGAGATGCTAGTGTAGGGAAGAAGGAGATGACTCCACAAGCTGAGCTGTGTGCAATGAAGAAAAGCAGATTGAACCTGGAAAATGTACAGACTGCACATTGGGTTTAGCAACTACTTTATGTAAAGTTACTAGAGGATGCCAGGGAGGCATGGTCAACTGGCAACTGATCTTGCTAGTCTGATGTTCAAGGTTAAGGCTAGAGATTTTCTTTTTATATGGGAAGGGGAAGTAGCTGCATACATATACATAGATTAAAGTCCCAATGACTAAACGAAAGCCCCAAGGTTCACTGAAAGAGTGTGATGTGATGAGAAAAGTCCAGGTGCTCTCCTGGGAAATATCAATGTTTGAAAATCAAATAGGAAAAATGTGTGGATAGAGGAGGATGTTAGGAGTAAATGGAAGAATAGAGCATAGTGATTAAAAGTCCTCAGCAGGACATGGTGTCTCCATGCTGAGAGCTAAGGACCACTGCAATGTTAGGTTGTATTCCTATCTAGATATGAGGACTTGGGCAGAGCAAGCCTGTACTGAAGGGGTGACATGGACTGAGAAGACAATGGAATGTGAGCAAACAAGGAAAGAGCTTTGAACATTGCCAGGGGTCATCATGACATCCAAACCACATTCTCTGGTTCTTCTTACACCCTCCAACTTCTCTTACTCTGACTTCTGTGTATTCCTATATCCCAGAGTCAGATCTAATAAGGCTTAAATAACATAACCGATTTTTCAAAGCAAGGCCAAGGTACTCAAATTCAGATGTTACTACACATTCAGCTACTCAGTTTTTTTTTAATTACATTTTTGTTTGTATGCATGTCTCTATGTATATGCATGTGTGCAATATGTTTGCAAGGGGAGGCCAGAGGTTGGCAGTCCTCTATCACTCTTGTTTTACTTGTAAGGTATAAACCAGGCTGGTGTGAATTGGTTAACTGGATCTTCATACCTCCATCTCTTCTGCATTATCTACTGGTAGGCAGAACCACAACTGACTATACCTTAGATCTTGAGACAAGGCCTCTCAGGGAACTTAGAGCTCATCAATTCAGCTATAATGGTTACTCAGAAAGCTCCATAGATCTCTCCCTCCTCAGTACTAGAATTATGGACATGTACCATAGTGTTTGGTTTTATGTGAGTGTTGGAATGAAACTTGGGTTCCTATTCTTGCAAGGCCAATATTTTACCAACTGAGACACTTCCCTAGCCTCCACATTTATAAAATAAAATGCCATCGTTCTGTGCTGAAGAAATGAAGAGAAGGCACCCTGATCACTAGCTCCCAGTCTAAGCTGTCAGCATTTCTTTCTGAGCTGCAATATGATCCTCTCAACACTCTTCACACTCAATGCCCCAGTGAAGACAAAACATTCCTTTGATGAAGAAAACTTAATCTAACCTTGCTTTTTATTCAAAGCAATTCAATATCTTCTCTTCCCAACTAGAATAAATCTTGGGTCCCACCATTTCGCCTAGCTGGACTGATTCTTTGCTTTCATTTCCTATCTGTCTGTCTGTTTTCATTAGGAAACCTATTGTTGTGAAGAGACACCATAACCACAACAACTTTTATAGAGAAAAATATTGAATTGACGTGGCTAGCTTACATTTCAGAAGTTCAGTCCATTATCATCATGATGGGACATGGTGGCGTGCAGGCAGACAAGGTGCTGGAGAGAGGCCTACATTGTGCAGGCAGCAGGAAGTTGTCTGAGAGTCGTACTGAGTGAAGCTTGAGCAAAAGGGACCTCAAAGCCTGCCCCCACAGTAACACATTTCCTCCAATAAGGCCACATCTACTTGGACAAGGCCACTTCTCTTAATAGTGCCACTCCATTTGGGGACCATTTTCTTTCAGACCACTAATTTGCATTCCTGGCTCCCAAGACTTGTAGCTATATCATAATGTAAAATGTATTCAGTTCAATTCAAAAGTCCCCATAGTCTGTAACAGTCTTAAATTTATTTAAAAGTCTAAAGTCAAAGTCTCTTTTGAGATTTATATACTCTCTTAACCATAATTCCTGGTAAAATCAAAATCAAAAAGCAGATCACATATTTTCAACATATAATGGCGTAGGATATGCATTACCTTTCTAAAACATAGGCAAGGGAACATAGTGAGGGAATACTGTACCAAAGAAAACCAAAACCAAGCTGGGCAAACTCCAAACATTGCATCCCCATGTCTGATGTCAAAGCATTCTTTGGATCTCCAAATCTTTTCAGCTTTGTTGATGGCAACAGACTTCTTTCTCTTGGGCTGTTTCCACTCCCTGTTAGGAGCTCTCCTTGGCATGCATCCCATTGCTCTGACATCTTCAACATCTTGGAGGCCCCAAAGCATTTCACAGCTTCATGAAATGGCCTCTCTAGGGACACCCTTGACACATGTGTGGCCTCGGTGGCTTTTGTTAGTCACAGGATCAAATTCCATAGCCCCTTTCTTCTATTCTTAACTCCAGAACCACATGGCCAAAGCTGTCAACTTCTGCTGCTTACTGGGGCTGGAACATGGTCCCTCTGTTTAATTACATCTTCACCAACTTTCTGTTTTCCCTCACTGCTTACGAGCCTGTCCTTGAACTTGCTTTGTAGACCAGAGTGGCCTCAAACTCAGAGATCTGCTAGCCTCTGCCTCCTAGGTGCCGGGATAAAAGATGTGCAGCACCACAGCTATCCCTCAGCTTTCCTTTAATTCCTTTTCACCAATTGGAAACTTAGCTGTGTGGGATCTTGCCCTGGGGTCATCATTTTCTTTATTCCATTTCTTCATCTGTTCATCTCCCTGAACACAAGACTTAAATCTATTCCTTTTCTCCTCAAATTTTATATTTTCTTGTTCCTCTTTATTATAAATCTTCATTCAGTTACTACTAATAATAGCAGGACAGAGCCTATACTAGGCTGTTTCGAGATTTCTTCTGACAACGGAATTAATCCAAATCTCTTCACTTTAGACTCAGGCAGGCTCCAAACACGGGGGAAAAGCAGCCACATTCTTCACCAAAATATCACAAGAACAATCTCTAGGCTACACAGTAATATTATTCTCCTCTGTAACCTCTTGAGCCAGCCCCCACGGTTAATTAGATCAAATCCAGCACCACTGTCTTCCCTGCTCCAACTGCTCTGACCAATTAAGCAATGTTTAAAGCATTCCTCTGCTTTCCTAATCCAAACTTGAAAAATCAATATTTCTCCAAACAAAAACATGGTCAGACTTATCACAGCAATACCCAGGTTCCTAGCACCAGCTTTTGTCTTGGAGTTTCTATTGCTATGAAGAGCTACATTACCATAGCAATCCTTATAAAGGAAAATATTTAACTGGAGAGACTTGTTTAAAGTTTAGAGATTCAGTTCTTTATCATCATAGTGGGATATGGTAGCATGCAGGCAGACATGGTGCTGGAGAGGTAGCTGAGAGTCCTACATTTTGCAGGTGACAGGAAGTAGTCTGAGTGTCATATTGAGCAAAGCTTAAGCAAAAGAGACCCCAAAGCCCACCCCCACAATGACATACTTTTTTCAATAAGGTCATGCCTACTTCAACAAGGTCACATTGCCTGCCACTCTAGAATAGAGTTAGAGTGCAGTTGGCCATTTAATACATAACCTTCTTCATGATTACCTGACATCATTTGCTACTGCAGCCTTGACGTATTTTCTCTTCATTTATTCACTGAAGGAACTGTCATATCCTGCTGTTTAGGTATTTCCTAAACACTGACATCTTTCTTCCCTTCAGCTCTAACTCTTGACTCTTTCATAACGAATAACTTCAGAATTCTAAAAACAGGATGCAGACAGATCTGTTACCACATCTGAAGCACACCAGGGGCTGAGGTTATTCAGTGACTTGAGAATGATGTTTAACATTGACTCAGAGGGTTTCCAATGCCAATGATATGGGATTTTTTGCCTGTAACCTTCCACTTTCAAAATTACCTATGTGGTTTATTAATAATGGGTCATTACGTATTTACGCGCGTGACACCAAAACAAAACTGAGAAATACATTGACCCACTTTCCTATGAATGGGATGCTAAAGAATGATTGATGAGGATCACAGTTGGGAAAAAAAGAAAGGATATCAAGTCTCCTGAAACTTCATGCACCTCCTCTTTTTTGTCTCCATTGATTACTGAAGCGGGTCTGCAGGTTCAGTAAGGAAGTCAATAGCTTTGATCACTTGACAAGGCCTTTGCCTCGGCAGGCTTTGCCTCAGACTCATCCCTTGTTGGAAAAGCTTCACCAGTTGCCCCACTCATTTGAAAAACTATCACATGCATGAGGATACATGAACTCAAAGATGAAACAAGAAGCAGTGATTACACTCCAGTACAAGACTGAGGAATCTGTTCTTTTATTACACAAAACATCGATGGAGTAATGATTAACCTCATTCAAAGCAGCCAGCCAGCCCTGTGTGATTACTCTAAGGATAACAAAGAAAATAAAGAAATCTGACACAGTGTTGTGATGCTCTGAAAACAGGAGGCTTAGAAGAGTTTGTGTATATTCTTCTCTGAATTCAGAGGAGAGAATAGACTTATTTATTCAACTAATATGTATTAAGCACAGCACTGGAGTAATACGGGATTATTAAGCAGGTCTACTTTGCTTTCACCAGCAGTATTTCTGAAAAACAGACATAGAAACAAGCAGAGATATCAAACTCAGACACGGAATAACAAAACTCTGCATGTGAGCTACGTCAGTAGGGAAGGATGTGGGATAAAAGAGCCAGATGAGGTAAGTCAATCTGTTCTTCCACCATTATCCCAGGAAATTCCACATCTCTCACACTGAAAGGTAAGATAAAGGAGCCAGCTCAGACAATCTGAAAACTTCCCAGAGAAAACAGAGCACTCACTAAAGCTAAGTCAGAATAAGTGTAGCATAGCAGAATCTGCTGATGGACTAGCAAAACAGTGTGTGTGCTTCGAGAAGTGTGGGAAGGATAAATCTCTGTGGTGGTATAATTGGAAAGAGCTTCCTGGAGGAGATAGGGCTGATTTGATATTAGATGAGGTGGAAAATGTTAGCACGTGAAAAGAACACTCATCGTAGTCAATGGAAACCAACTATATTCTGTAGAAGAGAAAGCATACGACCAAGGTATTGGAAATGTCTCCTGTTATAAAATACAATAATCTTGTGCTCAATTAAAGCTGCCATTTTGTTCTCGAAGCCCAATCCAAATGTTCACAGGTCCAATCCAGATGTTCACTGTTCTCAGAGACTGGGTGACTTTCTGCTTAGTTATTTAAGGATGGGTTTTTTTTATGACTTTTCTCAGTGTATTTACCTCTGGGTCTTTACATTCCTTTCTCTTAGTACAAGCTGCGTGAAAAAGAGGAAATATGGACTATGAGTGTGGAGAATTCCCATAGGCCAGGCATAGCAATGATAAACCTCAAGTATGCCCACATTTCCTTGGCTAGAATTTGCTCCAATACCATGCTCTGTAACAAAGGGATACCTCATCACATGCCTAGAAGAGTAAAGAAGTAGGATGTGTTGGGTCCATAGCAGTCACAACCCATTCTTCTAGAGATGAGGGAGTAATAAACAAAAGATAGGAGGAGTATAAGTATAAAAGTATAAGTCAACAGGCTGCTTTCTGGTAGATTGATGAATGATAAGTATGCGTAAGTTTAAAAACCCAACCAAATAATGTACCCAAGTATTTTGAAGATGGTGCATAGCCCAAAACGGGAAAAAATTCATGGAACTGTGTGGTTGCTCAAAGCAGTATGGTTGGAAAAGCTTGCAAGGGAGCTTTGGGAAACAAAGTTGAGCTTTTAGGAATGAAATGTAAGAGTCAGGCAGTACATGAGTGGATATCCCAATGGAGAAATTCAAACAAGGGGTGGGGGCAAAGCAAGGGATCACAAGTGACAGAGGGCACAAAGATCACCATGAAGCTCACAAAAGAAGCTACAAATCAGACAAATAATATTTATCAATGGGTAGCTTTTTAATTTTATTTATAAAATAAAGTCTTTTTTATCTACGTATCCCCTTGGTCTCCCCTCCCTTCCCCCTCCCAATCCCTCCTGGTCAGCCTTCAGCCTCCCTCCTCCTCATCTCCCCCCATCTCCTCCCCAAAAAGGGCAACAAGTCCCAAGGTGGATCAGCTCAGCATTCACTCCAAGGCAAGTCTGATTTTCTCATCCTGATAGCAAGACTGGGTTAAAAAAAAAAGAAAAAAAGCAAAGCATGCCCAAGTTGCAAACCACAACCACTGAACAGCTTGGGATCAGAAACACCTTGGACTGACAGCTTGGATCCCACTCCCCCTAGAGGAACACCTGACTCAATCTTGATGTTGGGGGAAGAAAACTGGATTTGCCAGGAGTGGAGGCTGAACTGAGCAATAATGGGACCTTGGGACCTTGGGACCTTCTTCCCATGCTGGGGCGGGGGGGGGGGAGGATGGGGAGATGTGGAGAAGAGAGAGTGACCTGAAGGGGTGGGAGGGGGAAGGGACCTTGAGTAAGTATATACAAGGATAGAAAACGTGACTTCTTTATTCATAATGAAAAAAATGGAGAAAAAAAAAAAAAGACTGGGTTAAGTGTTCCTCTGGAGAGGATTGGCTACGAAGTGCCAGTTTGTGCACAGAAACACAGTCTGATCCCTCTTCTTGAGGCTCCACATACTGCTCATGTCAGTGGACAGTTGCCTATTCTTGGAGGGCCTAGTTCCTTTTCCTGATGCTTCCCAGGTGGCTGTTCTTGATTGAGTGAGCTCCCCAGAGCTCCAGCCAGCCATCACTTCGAGAATTTTCCTCATAGTCCCTCTCCCCTCGTTTATATAGAGTCTCCTCCCCTGTTCTCAGCTGGTCCAGGAGCTCAGCCCAGTGCTCAGCCATGTATGTCTGCTTCCACATTGTTGGATGTAAGCTCTGTGATAGCACTTGGGGTGTCTATCCATTTATTTATAGGGGAAGTCCTGTTTAGGCAACACCTTCACTATTGGTTGGAGACCTAGGCAGGTACATCCTGTGAGTTCTTGGAGGTTTCCCTAGCACCTGGTCTTTTTCCAGCCCCACATTGGCTTCCTCTAGTAAGATCTCCATCTCTTCTTTTCTCTCCCTCCTTCCTGTTCCTCTCACCCAATCATCTCCTTCTCTCATGATTGTTCCTACCTCTTTATTTGCATTTCTCTGAAGGCTAAAGATGCTGAGCACTTTTTCAAGTGCCTTTCAGCCATTTGTAATTCTTCTGCTGAGAATTCTCTTGTTAGTTCTGAACCCCATTTTTTAATTGGGTTATTTAGGGTTTGGGCTCTAGTTTCTTGAGTTCTCTATATATGTTAGAGTTCAGTCCTCTGTCATTTGTAGGGTTGGTGAAAATCTTTTCCCACTTTGTAGGCTGTCATTTTGTGTTATTGACAGTGTCCTTGGCCTTACAGAAGCTTCTTAGTTTCAGGAGGTCCCACTTATTGATTGTTGTTTTTAGTGTCTGTGCTACTGGTGTTATATTTAGGAAGTGGTCACCTGTGCCAATGCATTGGAAGGTATTTCCCACTTTCTTTTCTATCAAGTTCAGTATAGCTGAGTTTATGTCGAGGTCTTTGATTCACTTGGATTTGAGTGTCGTGCCGGGTAGTAGGCTTGAATCTACCTATCAATGAATAGCCTTTTAAATGGGGCCACTGGAACTAATCCTTCATGTACAAGAATATCCCACCAGGCAGGACTTTCAGCATCTCTGAATGCCACCCATTAAGAGCTGGCACTGTTTGCAAGACATAATGACAACAGAAGAAAGCCACAGTCCAGATGTTTCAAGGAAGAGAGATGGAAAAGCAACACCTCTATTGATGACCATGGAATAAGGATAGAGATGCAAGAAATGATGATCTGATGTCCCAGATGTGAGGTGGCACAGGTCAAGATACATGTGTTAATAAATAGGAATCTGTCATGGATCTTGAACTGAGAAATGTGTTGAACTTGTTTGCAAATCCAAGATAGCAGTAGTACCACCTTAAAGTTGTGTTTCAGATTCAACTTGAGGTACAACTTGCAAAAGACATATGTCCAAGTCAAATTGATCCATCCCCAAATAGACATTCAAATATTAAACGATAAATTCCAGAAAATTCAGGGCAGGGTGTTTTTCGCTGCAGATCCCTGAATCTCTCTCTTACTTTTCAAGGCTAGATGGTGAAAAGATGGAAGTAACTCATTCTAATGAAAGAAAACTATCTGGCTGGAAACCAAGATAGTTGCCATTTGAAAGCATCTACATTTCCTGTGCACCCAGCTTATATGCAAAATGTTTTGACTGTCAAGAGAACCATTGCAGTGACTTCATATATGCCAGGCTTTTCCAGACAGTGACATCTTGCTTTGGTTCCCAAATCACTGAAAACTGTACTCTAGGAAATGACAGAATGGCCGATGGGCCAGGCTATACATTTGCCCCTGTATTCTTTGCCTCTTGAGTGGCCCTTGAAAATAAGAGCTGTTGCCTGAAGAGCCAGTTTGGGGATAGGGAATGTCTGGTTGGCTGGGATTGCTGTTTCCTCTGCAATCACTGAGCACACTCTGGCCCTCACGCACCGAGGAGGAACAATCAGGGAGGAAGGTTGAATGCACCTACAGTCCTGATGGGAAATGCCACTTTTAAGTGTCTCAGCTGCAAGAGAGACATCACAAAAAATGGATGTTTGAAAATAACCATGATAAGCTTCAGAAATGGGGCACTTAAAAGGTCTTTAAAGTCAGGGTCACAAAAACAATTCTAGGAAACTATCCCTCATAACAGGAAACACTTCTCAAGCCACCTAGCTTCTTTTAAAATGAAAAAAAAATCTTTCCATGCCAGTCTTCCAATACCAATATCCAGTATACAAACAAACATCCTCTGTGTTTGAAAATGTAGACACCTCCAGGAAGACTTGGATATGATTATTTGGACATCATTATCTTCTCCTTTTTCCAAGAAATGCACTAAGGCAGTAAAGGCAGTGATTAAAAAAGAGAAGAGATGGGTAACTTTGCTACATTTTGGAACATTAAGATACAGGACATCACGAGAGTTTGCCCACCAGAAAAGATAAAAAAGAGATGTGTAAGTTTATTTTTATGTCAACACATCTTACAGACATTTGGGAGGAGAAAACCTCAATGGAAAAAAATGTCTCTAACATATTGGTCTGGAGGCAAGCCCATAGTGCATTTTCTTAATCAGGAATTGATGTGGGAAGACCCAGCCCATTGAGAGTGTGGCTAACCCCTGGACAAGTGGTCCTGGGACACATAAGAAAACAGTCAGCACAAGCCAAGTGGAAAAAGCTGATAAGCAGCTCTTCTCCATGGCCTCTACTTCAGGGTGTTAGCAATGAATCCTCTGTCACCTAGGAGTATTAATCTGAAATAAACTCTTTCCTCAAGGTTTTACTAAAGCAATAGAAACCCGAAGACGAAGAGTTAGGACGACATGGGGGAAGTAGGGGGTGCCTCAGCAGTTCTCCTGAACTCTGAAGACAAAGTAGCATAGTTCCTTTTGATTTATGGCATGCTTACGTGGGGCCAAGAAGTACCAGGTCCTAGGCATCCATTAGTAAACAACAGTTGAAAACAAGCAGAAACTCACTCTATTGTTGGGAGACAGAGAAAACAATGTAAAGATTGAGGAGATCCATTTGTGTTTGGAATCAAGATCAAAGAATACTAGAAGTAGGTAACGGTGCAACGGTGCAGAAAAAGCAAAGAGCAACCTATAGGAAGAAATCTTGTGATCCAAAG
>PVIH01012011.1:18441-30630 GCA_004025045.1 Sigmodon hispidus
AAGAAGAGTAGATGCTATGAAATATAGTAACTGGTGTTCTTGACCCCAGCAGGTCTTCTGGTTTGCCTGATCTTCATCCTCGGGGAGCGGGGGGGGGGGGGGGGGGGATGGATGTAGCCTACTGCAGGACTTGAAATGCACTTATCCTTTGATAGAACACTGGGGATGAGCCTGACAAAGCATCATTGGTTGAACCTTCAATAATAGTCCCAGCAATTCACTAAATGTTCCTTTTGTGTCTCACAATCTGTGTACTTTCAGATCTTGTAGGAATTCTTTCTGGAACCCCTTTGGAATCAATGAAAAAAATCTTTAATATCAACAGATGGTTATTGAATAGTAAGAAACCGCACATAAAAGTTCAATAGCTGCTTTCCCAGAAAATTCAGACCTGCTTACTCCACTTCAAACAGATAGATCACCCTGCTGTCCATCAAAGACTCAGGGAGCCCTCCCACCTCAGTGTGGGCACTCACCATTTACTCTGCAGACCTTCCCAGAGAGAAACACAGTGTATCCATCTTCCATCAAGTTTTGCTCGGATATTAGCATCTCAGCACGGCTGATCTGAAGCCCCTTTGAAATTGCACACTTAAAGCACTTCCTCCTCCTCTGTTTTCCCCACAGCACTTGCTATCTTCCACATACTATACAATTTACTTTTTAAATTATAAATGTCTCTCCATCCCCTGTTGAGAATAGAAGCTCTGTGGGCATGTGGATGTTTCTCTTCCCTTTCTTGCTTTACTTCTGTATTCAATAACCTTGAATAGTTTCTGATACAAACTAAATTATTTACTAAGCAAATGAATGAATGATAGTTACGGTCCATTTCATCTCTTAAAAAATAGCCTGGAAAGCAACCTCTGATAGTATCCCTAGCATCTCAGATCTTTGGTAATTGGTTCTAAAGAGATAACATTGTCAACATAGCCAATAAATAATCCCTTGAATTTACTAGGAACTCTTGTCAAGACAATCAAAATAGTGTATCAAAGATGTGAATGGGATAAGTGTGGAGAAAGGAAGGTAGGTGGAAAAAAGGAGGAAGAGAGAGAGAAGCTGATGGGGAAGGGGTACAGGGACAGAGGCATAAAATGAAGACAGAGAACCAAGAGTCAGCCAGCAGGCAATGTGTGCTGGGTCAAAAGTGAATGGTGTCCATAAACCCATTTATGTAAATATTGGGTTCCTAGTTGGCACACGGTTTAGGAAGGGATTCAGAAGTGTAACCTTGTTGGAAGAAGTGTGTCCCTTCTGAAATTTCAAAAGTCCCAAAGTCTTGCTCTCCCTTCCTTCCTCCCTCCCTCTCTTTCTCTCTGCCTGCAATTTATGGGTCAGAAGTGTGCTCTCAGTTACTGCTCCAGCTTTTTGCCTGCCTGCCTGACTGCTGGCCACCACACTCTCTGCCATGATGGCCGTGAACTAACCCCCTGAAACTGTAAGCAAGCCCCCAGATAAATGCTTCTTTTAAAGTTTGCTTTAGTCATGGTGTTCCATTCCAGCAGTATAGTAGTAACTAAGACACAGTGAGAGGGATAGCATATTAACAAAGAGCTACTGGACTGTCCTCCATCAATGCCCTAACCTTGTGCTTCTGGCACAGTAAGGCTGTTGTAGCTTGGTCGGGAGTTGCTCAGGAGCTGCCCCTTGTCCCCTCCACCCACTGTAGAAGGCAGTGTCTGGTCTTATAGATGTGCTGTCATTATACTGGGCAAGATCAGGTGGATTGATTAGCCACTTAGCAAAATGCTCACAGAGATTTCTTCAGAGAATTAAATGTAATGCAAACTGTATATTGACAGAGACAAAATGCCTCTTTGAAGTGAATGCCAGGATGCTTAGGAGTTGTTTTTATTAGGACTTGTATTCAAGACCTTGAAATTCAGTGTGTGTGTTTTCCTAATGGAAGCAAAGCTTTGCAATTATGTCAAAAGTGATTTGATATACAAATATTAGCTTTACATTCAACTTCGTGCATTCAGTGTATAAAGCAAGGTCAACCTTTGCCTTACTGAGGATTGTGAAAACTCCCTAGGCCCTCATTACCTTCCAACAAAACATAAATTTGTAAGCCTGCAGTTGTTTTGTTATATGCAAACCTCTTAACACTCTCCATCCTTCCAAACTCTCCTTTCAGTATTGGAAGAGATTTTCCCCTACTTTGAATCCCAAATAAGTGTAAAGCCAGGGTTCAGAGGATCATTAACTATACTGGTGTGTAAAGCAGTGTCTGCCCACCCACATTGCCCTGTGGGGGATGGGCTTTGTGCAGTGCTAAGAAATGGGCTTTGGAATCTTTTGTCCTAAATTTGGATCTCATCGTATGGCTGACTCTGGCCTTGGACAGATACAGCTCTAGCATGTATATAATAATATAGGTCAATGTATGAACTAACAATGAGCTGTTATTGTCACAGAATATGGTGCACCTTACATAGGGGCCAACAAGAAGTCATTCATTCCACCTCCCTTGTTGGACTTTGCCATCATCTATGACTTTTCTCCTTCAAGGATGTCCTAGATACAGGGTCCTATAAATCTCCACTCTTTTCAGACCCATCTGGTCTTGCTCCAGGCATATAATGAGACTGAGATGCTGAGCTCAGCACAGCTCTGCAAACATGTTCTTATCACTGAGCAACTGAAGCTACAGCTGAAGAAGACTGTTGCTCCCAAGTAGAGACAGTTCTGGTTTTCCCAAGTTTTGAAGGGTGTCTTGTCTTGTAAATGTCTGTAACTTTATCTGGCAAACCTTCAAAATGTTAAGCAGTTGTATTCCATCACCTACATGGGAGGGATTCCCTTATGAATACAGAAATAAAGAATTATTGTCAATGATTCTCAACTTAGAGGAAACCCTTAATTTAGAGAAAACCCTCACAATATGTACCAGAGATATTCTCCACACTAATGAAAACCGGTTTCATTTGTTTAGTACTGTGGGCCAGAAAATACTTCCTCACTTAATTCTTATCTTTTAAATGAGACACATCTAATTCTACCTTTACTACAGTAAAGAAAACTTGGGACCAAGGTTGTGATTGAAGGGAACAATTCAAAAGGAAAATAAAAATAAACAATAGGGGAAAAGATGAAGCCACAATTATAAAATGTGTAAAGTGTGTGCAAAACTGGAAGTAAACTGTATGGAGAGCACAGAGAGATTACTACTATCCAGTACAAAAAGAAAGCACCCAGTCAAGACTGCACACATTTAAAAGAACAGTAGAATGATAGTCAAAGTAACATTAATAAATTCTACAACTTAAATAAAACAAAAAAGTTTCCTGAAAAATATATTTCACCAAATTGCCGAAATAGGGCCCATATCTGTCTTTTGTTAAAGACAATAAAAGTATTAATCCAATGCTGTAGCACATTCTTAGAATCCTAGCAGTCTGTAGGTCAACATGGAGAGACAGGGAAGACAACCTGGGCTCCAAAGCAAGGTTCTGTTTTAAAAATAAATATGGCTTATTATCAAAAACTTTTCCATATAGAAAGTCTTAGGTTCAAGCAGGGTTCTGGTCACTATCACATTACCACGTCAAATTCCAGAGGCAGGGAACTTATAAACAAAAATGATTTAATTTGGTTCATGTTTGTAGGTGTTCTAGTCCAAGATGAAGTAGATTCATTCTTTTGAGTCTCTGGAAAACATAGCAAGTCTGGCAATATAACAGAGAGAAAAGCAGTTAATCCTGAGCCAGGAGCTAGAGAAAGAAACTTATTGAATCTCATAAGCCCCTCTAAGGGCATGTCCATAATGACCTCACAGTATTTCACTAGGTCCTGCCTCCTAAAGTTTTATCCATTTCCAATAGTGCCATCCTGGAAACTGAGATTCAACTCATGGACTTGGAGAACAATGTCTTAAACCATAGCAAGTGGTTTTAAAGACGAACTCCACAAGCCTATTGGGAATAACCCACCATTTTCCTACAGATTTTCTGAGGTATGAACAGCACTGATGACAAAACCCAGAAAAGACATTGCAGACAAATGAATTGTGACTCTCATAAGCAAAATATACACATACTGAACAAAATAGTTCTAGAATAAAGAGGTTGTTACATTATTAGAACATTTAAACATTAATATTATTCAATATGTTAACAAGATAGCGGAGATAAACTATTGATGAATTCAGGAGATTTGGGGAAAGTGGTTGCCATTTTTCTAGTCTGGAAGAAGATGTTTGAGGTTTTGAGTTACATACTTAACAGTATTTTGTTTGCTTGCCCTTTTCTTACCATTATAATGATGTATTTAACAAATTAAAATTATATATATATTTCTAGTGTACATCAAGATTTTGGGACATACATATACATTGTGAGATGCTAAAATTAAGATTGTGAGATATTTAAGCAAAGGTACCTAACACATCTATTATTTAACATAGACACCACCACCCTTTTGCTGCAGAAGTATTTAAGATTTATCCCAGCAACTTTAATTATAAAGAATAATTATTATTACTGTCATCATCCTATATATTGATCTCCAGAACTCATTTATCCTAACTAAAACTTAGTATCCATTGATATATTTGTTAAATTGTAATGATAATTTATTTACCTTTAGAACTTTCAAAAGTTAGAAATACAAAATATATTCACTAATACTATAAATTAAATTTATGATTAAAGATCATTATACTTTAGGATGTGACACTAAATATTTTTGTGCAATATTATAAACTAACAAGGATGTTCACTTTCATTATTCCTATTCAATACTTTACTGGAAGTTGTTTTCAAGGAAGTAAATGAAAAAAAGAAATAAATGACTTAGAAATAAAGACAAAAAATTAAGACATCTAATTGCAATTGACAGGATTACTTCAGAAAATTCCAGAAATTTGCAAAGATCCATAAATAACTAAGAATTGTATCTAACCTAATTTCACAATAGAGGAACAGAATGCAAAAAATATAACTTTACACACAAAAGCAATGATAATATTTAATGGCAAATAATTCTATTCCCAATACAAGATTTATGTTTTAAAAAATAAGTTTAATATAATGTTCAGAAAGTGGAAACTATGAGAAACACTGAAGAGGTATTAAAAGCTGAATACAAAAGAAGATATACAATATCTATAAAATATAGGACTGATATTATCAAGATGTCAGTCTCCATGAACTGATTTCAGTTCTCCAAAAATGATTGCAAAAACTATTCCAATGCAAATCCCAGCAATTTCATAGGCATTAAACCTGATATTCAAGTACATATGGTAGTGCAAATGTCTGAAAGATCCAAATGTAATAGTAAAACCATTTAACTTACACAACATTTTGCATTTTGTGTGGAGATTTCTAAAGCTATTTATTGAATTTGAAACATGATAGTGTAATACAAATTGGAAAATTAGTGCTAAACAGAATAGTTCAGAGATATCTTCACACTTACTCAATCATGTAGTTTTCAGCAAAATGTTAAGAGCTGTCCAAGATAAGAAGAAATTATTGCTGACAAACAACCAGATATATCTATATGGAAAAGATGAACCTTTGCCCTAGCCTCACATAATATGCAAACTTTAATTTGTAGTAGCTCCTAATACCAGAGATAAAAGGATTCAAGTAAAGCTTTCATACACTAGACACAGAAATCAATAATCATAAAAGAATTAACAAATTAAGCTTCATTAAAAATAGAAAGATTCACTAGCTAAACTAATATCAAGAAAAAATTTGGCAAGGCATGAGATGGGGAAAAGTATCTATAAAACAAATCTGACCATGAACTGATGTTTGATAAACATTTCTTCAATTCATTAATAAAAGCAAAATAACCTAATAATAAAAGAATAAATAATTTGGACAGACATATCATAAAGGAAAATATAAAGACAGCTAGTACATATTTGAAAGTATTCCATAGTATTAGCTCTCAAGTAAATACTGTTAAAATTATCAGAAATAGCAGGGGTGTGGGTGGGGAAAGACTTGTTTTCTTTAAGGGTCTGGCCACAGGGAGTTTAATTATGCTCCAGTAAGTAAATGAGCAGCATGAATGGGCGTTTTTGTAAATGAGGAGATCATAAAAGTGGGTATGAATCTGAGAGGACTAATGGGGTGCATAATATAAAGTCACAAAACAATAAATATATATATATATACATATTAAAAAACTATCAGAAACAAAGCATATAACCATAAGAATTATTAAAAAATAACAAGTTATGCCACATCAATGTGGTCAACACAGAACTCTTCTACACTGTCGTTGGAATAATTAAATGACACACCCATTTAGTTTATTATAGTAAAGATTTATCCCATCTCTCCAATTATTCAGAAGGACAAAAAATACATATCTAATAAAAATATTTGTATAAGCTATTAGATAGTAGTTTTATCCATGAAACTGGCTTTTTTTGTCTTCTGTTCATCAATGGGCAAGTTTGTTCAGCTTGTAAGTTGATTATAGTTTCAGCCAGCTGTCCAAAAGTCTCACTCTCAAGAACACCCTGGGGTACTAGCCATCACCAGACAGGAAAGAGAGGGAAATGCACAATTTATGGGCTCTTTATGAAAACTTTTGTGGATGTGATTGGAATGGAAGTAGGTTTTGTATTTGCTATAAATTCTGTGGTGTAGGAAGATGAGATGAAGGTGACTCTCCTGTTTAGTGGATACTAAACAGCTAAGAATATTAGCAGATAGGAAACAGGACCCAGTACATTCCACTGTCTAAGGGCTGTGGACACACATTCACATCTATTTCCACAGTGGATTAGCTCACGGGCTAGTGATGTGGTAGTTGTATCAGTAGCTCATCACTCACTGTTACAATGATGTGCTCTGCATGGATGCCCATACCCAACAAAAGCTATATTTTGCATTTATAGTATAGGCTTTTTCTACCACATTGTCTAAGAAAAGAAGCCTCAATTCTCCTACTAGGTTGGAAGAAGAACCATTATCTTCTCAACCAGAGAAAAGAACCCAGAGTGTTAGTATTTCTTATAGTAACATTCCAAACATCTTGATATCAAATATGCATCACACAGTCCTTAACAGATCTGATGCTTCTAACTCTTAGTTCTTCTGAGGTTCTCAGGTATGAAGAGTCTTTCTGGGAATTTTTCCTCATTCCAAATACATTTGTCATACACGATTGGTCTCTAATACACCTAATTATTTAACATCCATATTCTTATTTTCACTTTTTCTATTTCAATCTTCTTTTCCTCAATTATTTTGGTGGTTTTTTTTTTTTTTACTCTACAACTTTAAATTTTTTCAAGAGCATTGGATTGATCATATTATTACAATATTCTCTTTTATATCTCTTGACCTTGCTTTGAGATTTCTAATTTTTAAAAATTCCATTGAATATTTGTTTTATTTTCTTTTACTCAATATCCTTTAATCTGGGCAGGTTTTTCTGATCTCAATTCTTACATTTCATTTTTGAAACTGCTAAGTCATTGTCTTATAGCATCTTATTTTTCTTTCATTTATTTAACCATTACAGAAATATTTCCAAGATTGTTTTCCCCCAAGTCCCTAATATTTGTTCTACTTGTTGACTTAGGAAGATAATCATGATACATTATTAGTTTATTACACAATTTAATTTTTATTTAGTATTCAATAGACTTATACTTGTGAAAAATCAAAGAACTCTAAAGAATAGTTTTATATTTGATGCCTTTGTATTTTGTGGAGAGGACTATGATGGGGTCTTATGTAGTCTAGACTGGTCTTGAACTCCTGACTCTTACACCCCTACCTCTCAAGTGCTGAAAGTAGTCATGTTCCTCAACTTCTAGCTGGCTGTTTTATGTTTCATTCATCTAAATTTTATGCCTGCTTGTTTGATTTTTTTTTTCCAGTCTTGGGGATTGATGTCAAGGCCTCTCAGATGCAAGGCAAGAACTTCACCACTGAGCACTTGATGCTAATTTTCATTAGTGCATATGGATTGTGCAATGTAACAGGCTTTATTTCCACACATGTATAGGATGTACCACAATCCTATTCCCCCTCTCCCACTGCTCTTTTATTCTCCCTTATTTACTCTTATTTTTCCCTGTGAGATTACACATATGAGAAAAAGCATGTGACATTTGGTTTTGTAAAACTGGCTTCCTTTACAGAATATGATGATCTTTAGTTGGGTCCATTTTCATGTAAATATCACATTTTCACTCGTTTTAAGTGTTGTATTACATACTATATTTTTCTTATTCATCTATCAATAAGATCTTAGGCTAATGCCATAATTTAACTATTGTGAGAAATTTTACTATGACCATGGGTCCAGTTATCTCTTTTTATGCTGATTTTAATTTATTTGTGCATATACTCTGGAGAAATACTGCTAGATTGTGTTAGTTGCTTTTCTGTTGCTGTGATAAAACACCATGACCAGGGCAACTTATAGAAGGAAGAGTTTATTTGGGCCTAAGGTTCCAGAGGTCTAGGGTCCATAATAGCAGTACAGCTATGGTCTGAATGTGTTCTCCTGAAACATGTTTTTTTTCAACCCAGTACTCAATGCAAGAGTCTTTGGAGGTGCATAAGTCATGAAGGTTTCTCCTTCAGAAATATATTGCTGCTATTACAGATGGGAGTGGTGGATAGAGCTTGGGCCTTTGGCCATTCTGCATTGGGCTGTGTGAGGAAACAGTCTTCCATGTTTCTAAAGGAATAGCAAGTTACCAGCTCAGAAAGAGAAAAGCATCCACCACAAAGACACTAGACTTCCAGCATGCGATATCCAATTTTCCAGCTATACAGAACTATACAGAATAAGTGTATTGATCTTGAAATGACAAAATTGGAGAGATATCACTGTAAATAATCTAGTAGAAAAATGAGGAAGAAACAGGTTGATAGAAAAATCTCTGAGATTAAGTAGTATGCTGGAAAATATTATTCTGCCCAATATTTTGTAATTAGGCTCTCAGGATAATTTTTTAAGTAGACAGAAAAAAGACTTGGAAAATAGTGTTGAGAAAAGAATCTTTAGCCAGAAACCTTAAATCTAAAGAAAATTGACTAAAATATAATGAAAAATATCTAGGCAGAAAAAATTTCTGTGATAACTCACCCCTAAAGGAATGTTTTAAAAGGTTTCTCAGAATAAAGAAAAATGACAACATATGGAAACACAGATTTACACAAAGAAATGAAAATAATCAAAATTTAAAAATAAAGAATTATATTTTTCTCTTCATTTTTTAAATTTGATTTTTATTAAGATAAAATTTTTAAAAAACATACTACTCACCAGTAAGCCTCTTTGGAGTGCAGAATTAAATTGTGTTTCCTATGTATATATAATATTGAATAAAAGTATCACAAAGAATTAAAAAATATTTTTATTATTCTAAAAATCAACTCTGGATTTATGATATACTACCCCTATTCCCTCCTTACTCCAGACCAACTTCATCCAAATGGAATTATATTATATTTAGTCTTTTTCACTTAGTATTATATGACTCATTCATGCTATAATACATAGCAGCATCCCATTCCTTTTATGACTAGTAATATGTCATTGTATAAATATTTCACTAGTTATTCACTGACTAGTTGATGAATATTTGGCTGGTTTTATCTTGTGGAAATTATGAAGAATGTGGCTATGACCATTCATAATGCATAAGTTTGGGTTTGAATATATTTTTCAATTCTCTTGGGTAAATGCAAAGTTCCTTGTATACTTGAGAAGAATGCATATTTTTCTTCATATGGATCTTGAATATGTACTTTAAATTATTTTGTGGAAGGGTCATTAAGTATTTTATAGCTGTCTGACAGGTTTGGTTTTTCCATCCCACTGTTTAATTATTCCTACTACTAAAAATGTGGTATTGAACCCAACTGTCATATTTGCATTGTCTAGTTCTTACAACTCAGTCAGTTTGGCTTCACGTATTGGCTTCATGTATTTCAACTCTACAGTTAAATTTATACCTCTTTATTAGTGTTAATGTCTTCTAAAAATTCTAATTATATAGTGTCCTACTTTGTTTCTCATGGCAAATCTGCCTTATTTTCTTGGATATTATCTTATCCTAGATATCTTTAAAAATCTATATGTATATAATATTTCTATTGTATTTTGTGTATCTAAATCTAAACTTATTTATATACCTGAGTCTCTGCCTGAAAATATTTAATTAGATTATGATTTTTAAAATCTATTTTGCCCCAATTTTCTCTTTAACTGAAGATTTAATTCATTTACCTTTAATACAATTACTGATAATGAAGGACTTCTGCTACTTTGTTCTTTGTTTATATGACATCTTAAAATATCTCACCTAATTTCTTCTTACTTTTCTTTTTAATATATTATTTTGAGAATTGTATAGTAATCATCACAATGTTTATTAAAATATTAATTTATTGTAACTGTGACTTATAAAAAGTAATTTCCTTATTAACTCACAATGAATAACATGCAAAATTTTCCTCCCATATAGTATAAGTTAAAGCAGAAATAGCTCAATGTACCACAGACTATGACAATACTCAAAGAAACAGAATATCTCAAGAGACTATAAGAATAGCTTGAAGGACTTCCCACATCTGAAATACAGAAAACTTTTGAGTAATGAAATAAATACTGACAATAATGAATCAGAATTAATTTTAAAAATTAAAATCCACAGATTTACTAATATTAAAGTAAAAATAAAATTAGACTGCCATAGTGTAGTTGTTGAACAGCTATGAAAGTTTCAGGGTTTGGAAGTCTGAGCTACGAGATGTTTCTCTTTGGAGATGGTGGAACCCTGAGATGTGAAGCCATCTACAGGTCCTTAAGTCACTGGAGGCACAACCCCAGAGGGGACCGTGGGAATCTGGTGCATTCCCATTTTTCTTCATTTCCTGGGCAATAAACTTTTGCCCCACACATGTGCTCTGACTCTGAGAGGCTGCCTCAACATGGGACCAACGCAATGGACCAGCTACAGACTGAAACCTTTAGAATGAGCCACAATAAACATTCCCTTTGTATGAGATACTTGTCTCAGACACTTCACTTTAATAACAGAAAGGTTACTGACACATAAGGGAAGAAAACAATTTCTCACAGTAGAATCCAAGGAATAAACAGAGTAAGACTGATAAAACTGCCACTGACTCTTAAAGCCAGTGGGTTAAAAGTTAATGAGAACTGCATATTTTTATATGTTTAAAGTATTTGACGCAAGTATTTATTAATAACAAAGAGGAATGTTTTAAAGTGGAGCCACCTGGAAAACACTTCTATCTAACTCATTAAAACTAACAGAGTCATTGGAGAACAGGCTGACATCACACGCCTTCCAATAAGATTCACTGAGAGGAATTTGCCATTGCTTCAGGAGTATTCTTGCCAAAAGTGCATATCCTGAATCTAATCATGATGAAATATCAGAAAAATCAAAGTTGAAGAACATTCTACAAGGCAGCTGATTTGAAATCTTCAAACATTCAAGGTCAAGGAACACAAAGAAATGCTGAAGAACGCTCCCAAATTAGACACTAAAAAGATGTGACAACCAAATGTGATGTGGAATCTTGGATTTGATTTGGAGTGGAAACAATCAATAAACTACACAGGAATTTATTAGGACAATTGATTAAAAGGATAAGATGACGGTATTGTATTAATATCAAATTTCCCTGACTTATAAGTCTAATAAGTTTATGCAAGAGAATGTCCCTGTACTAAGAAAGTGTGCACTAACAGTTAGGCTTAGAATGGAATAATACCTCAGTTTTATTTACACACAGACACACACAACACACACACACACACACACACACACACACACACCAGGAAAAGAAACTCGGAAAAAAAGAGAGGCAAAGACAGAAATATAAAGGAGAGAGAATAAGATATGAAGTTAATAGAAATCAGTGGCAGATCATATGACAATATATTAAAATATTTTTAAACTTTTCTGTTCAGTGGAAATTACACTGAAGTATGCTTCTGATGTGTGAACATGATATCACAAAGATAAAGTCCATTTTTTAACTGAAACAAGTAAAAAAGATAATAAAACCACAAAATGTAAAAACCCATAGTTTTCAAAACACGAGGTATCAAGCGGAATAATAATTCATGAGGGAGGGAAGAACTGACTTTCTGGAGACATTTTTTAAGACACAGAACAGGATAAGGGTAACTAACAGAGACCATTAATTTTCATGAGTA